>JAQZBX010024851.1:0-29898 GCA_029593785.1 Cabassous unicinctus
TCAAAAAAAATAAAAATAAATAAATAAATAAATAAATAAAAATGAGGAAATGCATTCACTGTCACTTTATGCAATTTGTTCAATAGACACGGTCTTCTAAAACATGGGACTCCTCGGGAAGACACAGTGATAAAGGGAGGTCTTTGAGGGTGACAGGGTTGCAAGTTGCTAGCCTACATCTGTGCTGTCGAGTATGGTAGCCAATAGCCACATGTGGCTCTTTAAATTTAAGTTAAATGAAACAAAATTAAAAACTCAGTTCATCAGTTGCACTAGTCACATTGTCGGCGCTCAGTAGCCACAGGTGGCTAGTGGGTTCCATCTTGGACAGTATAAGATAAACCTTTCCATCATCGTAGAAAGTTCTATTGGGTTGCACTGGGCTAGATGATCCTTACTCCAAGGTGTGATGGTAGGGGGTGAACATACCAGCTTCAAGTCAGAGAGACTCTCTGGGGTCTATGAAATGGGAACAAAGATAGCACTTCCCTGCAGGGCTGCTGTGAGGATCACAGTGAATTGCTGTGTTTAGAGCTTGGCGCAGGGCCTCGGCCCAGTCGGCTCACAGTGGTGATGGTTATTACTCAAGACCCCCACCACGGTGTGGTCCTCCCTCCTCTAAGGCTGAGCAGGGCTGAGGCTGCCCTCCTCCCATCCTCCATGCTCCTGGGACAGGCGGGGCCCAGTACTCTCCCCCTTCCCACCCCACAAGGAGCAGGGAGCCCAGAGAGGACCCTTACCGGAGGCCCGGCGACACTGGCACCAGGAGGTCCCCCAGGGCCCATGGCTCCTTTCACTCCTGGAGATCCCTGTGGAGGAGGGAGCACAAAGGTTCCAGGGGCAGAATTTGAAGCCAGCTGCAGTCCAGCAGGAGGGGAAGCATCAGACCAGGTCTTGGGCAGCTCTCTGGCTGGCAGCATTCAGCTCCCACCTCCCCAGCACCCACCACCAAGGCACTACGAGGCCTTGCAGGCCCAATGCCTCAGGAGGCAGAGGCTCACCTTGGCACCCTTCTCTCCAGTGGGGCCGGGTGGTCCCCGAGGTCCCGGAAGTCCCTGCAGATGGCAGCACAGTCAGCTCTCCCTTATCCTGAAGAGGCCCCCTCCCCTGCCAGCCACCTCTAGGCCCAAGGCAGACATACCTGAATGCCAGGCAAACCCTGGGCTCCAGGCTCCCCCTGCAAAGCAGAAAGGGCAGACTGGACACAGCGGGCCCGAGCCACCCTGCCTCACTGGCCCTGCCCCACTGGCTGATCTGGCCTGGGGTGGGGTGTCTGTCAGCCCCAACTCTGGAGAGCTCTCCAAGGAGACCCTGAGGGCCAGAGAGGCAGGGGGACGAAGCAATGGCAGAAGCAGTGGCAGACCAGGCTGCAGTCCAAGCCCTCATCCGAGAGCTGTGCCCACGAACTGCTGGGGGCAGTTGGAGATCACGTGTCTTTGGGGCAGATGGGAGAGGACAGCTGGCTACTGGAAGTGTCAGGGGGAGGTCAGGCAAAGGAACAAGAGTGAGGCTGGGGACTCACCTGGGACCCCTGGACTCCCATTCCTGGAGGCCCTGGCTCTCCCTGCAGAGGCAGAAGGACAAACCAAGGCTCGAGGCTCCCCTCCCATCCTTCGCCCTGGGACACCCTCCTTCCCAGCCCTCCTCTCCCTTCTCCTCAACCAGCTCCATCTACTCCCTCTCCCTACCCTGTGGCTTCCTCCATTTCCTTTTCCAGGCCCACTGCCCCTATGTAACTCCCCACCCCCACCCTCACCCACACATACCTGCAGACCAAGCCACCCATCCTCACACATACCTGTACCCCTTTCAGTCCTGGGGGCCCTTGAACTCCTGGGAGACCAGGCTTGCCCTAAAAAGCACAAAGTGGTCCATGGAGTCCCCGTAGGGGCAAAGGAGGGCAGGAGGAGAAGGCAAAGGCAGGCAGGGAGGGTCCAGAACTCACAGGTTTACCGGGCCGGCCCACGCCTTCGGGGCCTTGGTCTCCTTTGGGGCCAGGCTTCCCGGGCAATCCTGCCATGTCAGTCACCGCCCCCTGCAGGCTGGGGCAGGCAGTGCAACCGTCGCCCTGGTCAGAGATGGTGCTGTGAGCCTCGGCTGGCCGCCGGGCCAGGAGGAGGCATTGGAAAGGGGGTCTTTGTGCCCTCTGAGAGCTCTGCCCCTCCGCTGCCCCCACCTCAGCCTAAGATATCAAACTAGGCCCCCGACACTCCTAGCTCTTCTCCCTGCCTCAAAGAAAGGCCAAGGAGCCTCTACCCAGTGAGTTGGCAGAGTGATGATTCCGGCATCCTTTAGGTCTCACAGCCTCACCCGGCTCCTGACCCCACAGCCCTTCCTCTCATTAGCTTTCAGCCTGATTTCTTTTTGCTCTTGCCACAAGCTGTGTCCTGTCTGACTGACCTTTTCTCCTTTTGGCCCTGTGGGACCCCGGATCCCAGGCTCTCCCGACAGTCCTGGCTGCCCTGAGGTGCCCGGTATTCCCGGGTCTCCGGGATTCCCAGCGTCACCCTGTAAGGAGTGGAGTTCAATGAAGACAGAGGTGGCCCCGCTGGGGACAGGCTGCCCTCCAGCCCAGGGGCACCGCCCACCCACATGCCCACTGAGGTTCTCTCACCTTCTGCCCCTTCAGTCCACGCTCTCCAGCCTTGCCCTGAGGAGGAAGCATTTCCAGCATCCATTCATTCCTACCAGACAGCCCTTCCCCAAGTGCCCAGCACTGCTTACACCCAGGAGATACAGCAGCAAAGAAAATAGACAAAGATCTCTGCTCACAGCCTAAGGAAGCAGTGCAGCATGGGATAGGAGAGGAGGCTCCAGCCAGATGCCCTGCCTGGGTGACCTGGGCAAATGACTTAACTTCTCCCTGCCTCTGTTTCCTCATCTGTCAAATGGGGATGATAAAAATAGCACAGAGCTCTACTCCCTAGGGCTCTTGTGAGGATTAGCCGAGCTAATCTGAGTGAGGCAGTGCTGGGCCTGCAGCATGCACTATATCCATGCTCACTGCTGCTATTAAAGCAATGATAATAATAATAACCGCAGTGGGAACTGCCACTTCCCAAATGCCGATCATGTGCTGACAAGTGCTTCGTGCACATCACTAAGTTTTATAACAATGTTGAGCAAAGGAAACAGAGGCACCAAGAAGAGAAGCCAACTGCTCATGTCAAAGAGCTAGTAAAAGGCAGGGCTGGAACTTGAAGCCAGGTCTGTCTGTTCCCAGGTGGGTGCTCTCTCTGCCCACTCCATCATGCTGTGTCCCAGGATAAAGGGCAGAGGTCTATCAGGTCCCTCGACACACTCCCACCTACCCTTCCACAGCCCAGGGAACCTGGCACAGAGCAAAGAGACCCAGGCAGGACCTTTCCTCTCCCTTGAGTCTTTCCTGCTTCCCTGTGCCAGTGGCCCCAGAACTCACCGGTTTTCCTGGCAGGCCAAAGCCTGGAGGCCCAGGTTCCCCCTTCTCTCCAGATGGGCCAGGCAGGGCCACCACTCGGCCGTCCCCATCCTGAGACTCAGACAGAGCTAGGCAGGGCTCACAAGGCTCCCCCTGCCAAGCAAGGACCCAGGGTCAGAGGGACCCCAGGCCTTGGTGCAGTAGGGCCAGGCTTGGAATCCGGGGCTGGGAGCATAGCCTGTCCCTGAGCCGGCCTCTCTGCTGGGCAGGGGGGATCTCAGGAGAGAATGAAGGGGAACAGGTGAGAAATGAAGGTGGGGCCCAAGTCAACAAGACCCTTGAACACGACCCTGAGGAGTCAGACTTCACCCTACAGGAAGTGGGGGAGCCTCGGAATGTTTGAAGGCGGCAAGCTGAGTGTGTGTTTAGAAAGCTCACCCTGACTGCAGCATGGAGAGTGTTCCCAGACTCACCTTCTCCCCTTTGATGCCTGCTGGTCCCACTGGCCCTGGGTGCCCCTACATGATAAAGAGCCATGTATGATGCTCGGCATCGGCCTGGCACAGCCCAGATGCCTCATCACCCCAGCAGTGGGCAGCACCTCCCACCTCGCCCTTCTCCCCTGAGCTGCTGCCATCCAAAACATACTCACTGGACTTCCGGCTGGCCCTGCCTCTCCAAAATTACCCTGAAAGCAAAGCACAGAGCATCAGGTCAAGGTGGGGAGTAGGGTAGAGGCGCCAGAGCAATCCCAAACTCAGAACTACAAAATTACCCACTTGGTAGATCACCCCTTCAACTCCTGGCTGGGGAAACTGAGGCCCAGGGAGGGAAAGGGATTTCCCCAAGGTCACCCAGAGACTCCGGGACACACAAAGATCATTAATTCATTTCTCCAACAGTTATTCATCAGATGTCTGTTATGCACTGGACACTGGAGTAGGTGCTGGGTAGGTAACAGTGAACAAGATAGACAAAAATCCCTGGTGGAGCTTACATACTTGTGGGAGACAATAAAATGTTAAAATACTAATAACTTTAGATAGTGATGAGTGCTACAAAGGAAATAAGAGTGATGAGAGAGTAAGGGGGAGAGGCCATTTTAGACAGAGAAGTGTGGATCACAATTACTACCAGAAAGATGAGAATAAGGTCAGCCAAAGAATGACTCGGGGAAAGGTAGAGAGGAAAAACTTTCTAGGCAGTGGGAACCCCACGTACAGAATCCAAGAGGCAGGAGCAGTCTTGACATATTCCAGAATGGAACGAGGCTCAGTTCGGCCAACACCTAGTAAGCAGTGGGAGAAGAGTGAGAGATGGGTTTGGAAATGTATGCAGGGGCCAGATCATCCAGGGTCTTGTTAGGCAGAGCAGAACTTCAGTACAAAAACAAGTCAGAGGAGGGTTATAAGCAGGGAAATAACATAATCGGATTTATTTTTATGAAGCCACATTGGCTACTGGATGAGAAATGGACTGTGGAAGAGCTACAGGTGAGGCGGGCAGGCCAAAGAGGAGGTTGCTGCGGCCATCCAGGTGGGAGGCCGTGGGAACCTTGATCAAGATGGTGGACGGTGGAGAAGGAGTGGAGAGAGGCGGATGGAATGGAGAGTTTGTTGGCAGATGGCCAGGAGTTGCTGATGAACCGGACGGAGGGGATGAGGAGAAGGGAGAAATCAAGGATGACACCAGGTTTCAGGCTTGAGAAGCTGGCTGTATGCCATTTACTGAGATGGAAAAGACTGCAAGAAGGAGCAGCGGGGAGGGAGAGGGTACAAAAGCCATTGGAGAGACACGACAAGTGTGCCTGGCCTGGTAGAGTTGAGTCTGAACATTATTTCAGGTTTTCTCGTGCTTGATACATGTATAAACCCACAGAACCCCTCATCTGAGGAACACCGCATTATAAGTTCAATGTTTTCATTTGTCTCCAATGCAATCAGAAATACAAATGTTAACATGAGCCCTGAAATGGAGTGGCCTAGCTGAGTAGTGGAAGATGACAGACAGGCTCCATTCCCAGCTCTGTATCCAAATATCGTGTGACTTAGTGCAATTTACTTGACCTGGGCCTCCATTTTCTCATCTGTAAAATGGGACTAGTTGAGTAACTACCCAGTAAGGTTTGGGGAGGATAACACAAGTTAATTCAGATGCAAGCATTTAGAGTCCCGCCCAGCACATAGGAGGAGGTGCCCAAGTGTTAAATGTTATTTTATTATAAGGTGGGCTTGAATGTGCTTGTTTCAAATGATCATTAGATTAAAAATACAACATTAAGGAACGCTCTTGAAAAACATGAGGGCTCTCAGGAATAAATTCTTTGACCCCAGCGCGCATTTATTTCACCATGAATTTACAGCTCCATCTCTTGTCTTATTGTACCTATTCCGGGCCCGCCAGCCATCTTCTCCCCGGCCTCCCTGCAAGAAGCCCTGGTGTCCCTGATGTCTAACCAGGTCTCACCTTCTCTCCTTTCAGCCCTCTTGGCCCTGGAGCCCCAACTTTCCCCTGAAAAATAACCAAGCCAGAGTCACCACATCCCCACCACCACCTCCCACCCCTCCAAGACTCCATGGGTTCCAGCGTCCCCCAGAAAAAGAAAAGCAAGCTCAGATTTACAAATCCCACAACCCTGCAGGTAGCTGGACAGGAACTCCCATTATACCACTAACTGGGCACTTCGAGGCCCTAAGAGGGAGTGCCAGGACAAGCGGCTGGGAGCAGGGCACGAATGGAGGTCAGGCTGCAGGCCTGGGTCACCTGCCTCCTGGAGCCAGGGAGGCCACCAGTGTGGCAAGGAGTGGCTGGGTGGGGCTGGGCTGGGAGGAGGCAGTCACTCACCGGAAGGCCAGGCAAACCAAAGCCAGGGACACCCACACCTCCTTCGGCCCCTGTAAAGGGCCTGAGATGCTGGGCCCCGACAGCTGAGCTGCAAGACAAGCAGGGCTCCCCCTGGTGACGGAAAAGAAGGGATCAGAAAGGCTCCTAGGTAGTCGAGGAAGGGCAGCCAGGGCACTGGGGTTCCCTCACCTTCTCTCCTTTGATGCCTTGGATGCCAGGGTCTCCCTGCAGGGAGAAGAGTTTTGTGGGTTGAGAGTGGGTGGGCTGGGGCACCCCAAACGTCCTACCTATACAGGACAGTAACATTGCCACCCAAAACCCTTCAAATATCTCGAGGTCCCATGGGGTTCAAGCCAGCACCCCTGAGGTAGGGCTCATCAACCCATGTAACACATGGGGGCAATGAAGGCTGAGCCACCCCACCAGATCACCTTTCTGTACCTACCCGATCACCTTTTTGTCCAACAGTTCCCAGGCCCTCCTGAAAGAGAGAGTCAGTGAGAGAGTGGGGTGGGGAGCCCAGGCCAGGACCCCTGTCCTAGCCCTACCTGCTCCTTTCCTTATCCCCAACCAATAACCACTCCCAGGCAGAGGGCACAGCCTCACTCACAATCAGGGTTGGCTCCACCCCAGCTTGCCCAAACGGCATCTTAGAGCCTCCTCAAGAGCCTGGGAGGTTGCCATGGAGATCTGGGGTGGCCCTCTAGCCCAACCCTAAGCTCTATGGCTCTGTACCCTCTCTCCCCTGAGTAAGGGCTTGGACCCTCTACCCGCAATCTCTCTATGGCCATGAGAAATACCCAGTCTCTCTATCCAACACTTCTCTATGGTCATGCCCCCATTTTTGTGGGGTCCCTCAGTGACCACTCTGGGCACTCACCTTGAATGGTGCAGGATCACCTGGCTCTCCCTTGGGTCCTGGCTTTCCAGGCAGCCCCACAAAGTTCTGGAACCCTTCAGGCAGAGTTGGACACACTTCACAGGGGTCACCCTAGCAGAAGGGAGAGGCTATGAGTGGACAGGGTGGGGCTCAGACCCTGGAGAAGGCAAGGAGCCTTGTGCCCATCCCAGCTCAAGACCCAGGCTGGGCCAGCACTCTATCCCCAACATCAAAGTGGACAGCAGGGACGTGGGAGTAGCTTTCTGTTCAATTTATTCATTCAACTTCTGTGGCCTGGACATCCCAAAACAACATCCTTACAGCAAACTAGAAAGAATTATCATGTCCCCATTTTATAGATGGCAAAACTTGGGCAAATTGGCCTGCCACGTTCATAAATCATGTGCATGGCAGAGGTGGGACTTGAACCCAGCTGTCCACCTCCCAGGCCAGGCTCTTTATTTAGCGACCTCACTTAGCGACCACACAGGAACAAAGCAGGGGGTGGGGGCTAATCCTGAGGAAGGCCCAGCACCCCTGGGCCCAGGACCTTGCTGCTGTCTCACCTTCAGATGGGGCTCCTATTCTCACCCCCAACCTGGGGCAACCAGGCCTGGGACTCACCTTCTCTCCCTTCAGCCCTGGCACCCCTGGCTTCCCCTGTTGGAGAAGAAGCAGTGGGCGTGAGTGCCTGAGAAGAGAGGCCTGGTGTGCCAAGAGAGGGCCTGAGGACCCGGCCCCTCCTCCCTCATGTCCTGGGCATGGTGGCAGCGAGACACCTCCCCACCAGACTGGGGTCACTCACAGGTTTCCCGCCAGGACCATCCTTTCCTGGAGTCCCGGAGCTGCCCTGTGGTCAGAAGGAAAGGTTAAGAGGCAGCCAGGAGGACCCTGGCCAATGTGACCTGAGTCCATTCATCCCTTCCCTGTCCAGCCCCCTCCCTAGTAGGACAGACTCTGCCAAATCTCCCATCTCCATTTGGTCTATTGGGTCAACAAACACTCCCTTCCTGTCGTCTGCCCCTCTTCAAGTACAACTCAAGCAGTTCTGGTTGCAAAGGAAGGGAGGAAATGAGGCTTCTGGGTACCCTTCCCTGGTGCAGCGGGTTGGGAGGTGATCTGGCTGACCCCAAAAAAACCACAGCAGACAGATAGACATAACCAGGGCTTCCCACTCGTCAAGACACAAGACCCTAAAATGAGCTTAGGCCCTCCAGTTAAGGCCAGTCTGGTCATTACTAGATGGGGACCTGCCCATCCCCATGCCTGAACCCCAAGCCAAGGCTCCCACCTCGACAAGCTCTGGGATGGGGACACACCCCACCCAGAGGGGACGTGGCCGAGCAGTCAAATGTGGGCCCTGTCCCTGGACATGCTTTCGGCCCCAGCTGCGCCAGCCCCATTCTCCTCTCTCTTCCTGCCAAGCCTGAGCTTCCCCATGTGCCCACTCTCCTGAATGTGCTTACCTTGTCTCCCTTAGGGCCGGGTGGGCCACCTGGGTCCCCCTGAGGGTAGAACATGGTCAAGAGTGAAGTCTTCCAGATCTTCCACCCTAACCCCCTCCCCCAACCAGGACCCCTGGGACAGAGCCTCATCCCCCACCTCCAGCCAGGGCAGGTGAGGGCTCTCGGAGGAAAGGACTACAGGTGGGGTAAGGGGCCACTCACCGGAGTCCCAGGTAGTCCTACCCCAGGGGGCCCGGGGAGGCCGGGCCGCCCAGGCTCTCCTGCCAGCCCCTCAGGCCCGACAAAGCCAGGGTCACCCTGGCACAGACAGAAGGTGGGTGTGAGAGCACAGCCACCTCAGCCCCGCAATGCCGTCTCCACCTCACAGACACCCACAGCTCACCTTCTGCCCTTTGGGCCCCATAACACAGATCTCTCCTGGCCGGCCCTGTGGGGTGGGGGGCACCAGTAAGGATGGGCTGAGGCCTGGCACCCCCCTGGGTCAGCAGCCACAGCTGAGAAGGTGAAGCCCCCACGTACCTCACCCTCACTGCCCCTCCCCAAAGTCAAACCCCACCCCTGTGCCCCAAGTTCATCCAATGTCAACCCCAGGACATTAGAGGTCAAGGGCCCCTAGGCTGGGAGTCAGGAGGCCAGGTCCTGGCACTCTTCTGCCCCCTCCTTCCTGAGCCTCCTGGGGCACAGCCCCTCCCTTCCCTGGGCCTCCATTCTCCAGCCTGGGCAAGAGGAGGGGGCTGGATTCAAACGGCTCGACTCCAGCATTTCAAGATCCTAAGTGCCCGCCGCGGGAGTGGTAGGGAGCGAGCCGAGCACCGTACATCTCGGCCTGGCTTCCCCATCGAGCCCTTGACGCCTCCATCGCCTCTCTCGCCTTTCTGGCCCTGAGGAAGGAAGCAGCAACATGACCGGGGTGGAGGGAAGGCTGGAAGAACTGGGGCAGCTCCACCTGGGGGAGACCCTGAGACTGAGTGGCTTCGGTCACCCTGGGAGGAACTTCCAAGCCAGCCAGGCCACTCGCTCAGGGGTGGGGGTGGGGGGTACTGTGGCATTTCCATCTCGGTCTGGGTGGGTGTTTGGAAAAGGCAGGATAACTGGGAGGGGTGGGGCGGGGGTGGGGCTGCCAACTCTAGGCCCACTGATCCCAGAAAGACTTTGGAGACCCCCTCCTCATTGCTGCAGGACCCTCCCAGACTTCCCTGGCACGCCCCCGCCACACGCCCAAATCTAGGTTTATTACCTTCTGGCCTGCTGAGCCCGGGAATCCCGACGGTCCCTGAGGTGAGAAGGGGACACAAAAGAAGGGGTGAAGAGGGAAGAGTGGGGTTGGGCCAGGACCCCACCACCCCGTCTCACCCCTGGCCCCACACTCACCAAGGCTCCCGTCTCCCCCTTTTCTCCCTTCAGGCCTTCTGCACACTGAGGAGGACAGCAAGTATTGGGAAGCGCCCAGCCCCCTCCCCGCGGACCCCGAGGGCACAGGTGCCTTCCCACCTGGCCCTGCAGCGGGCCTTGCTTCCAGGGCTTACCTGAAGTGGAGCATCCGGCGAGATTCGGACACAGTCGTTGCCCTGGTAGGAGGAGATCAGAGGATCAGGAAGGGGTGGCCCTCCTGGGGCAGTCACCTGGAACCTGTGGGGGGGCATAGGCCCAGGAATCCCACAGCTCCAGGTGACTTGGAATATGGATGCTTCCACACTAAGCCCAGAAAGACCCCAGCCCTCGCCCCCATCTAGGCCAGGCTGAGGGCTTCCGGCTCCTCATCCCACCCCGCCCCCAGGGCGAGCCTGGGCAGAGTCCTACAGTGGGCATGGCTGGGGCACTCACCCGGGCTCCCTTCTCACCCTTGGGGCCTGATGGACCTGGCAGGCCCCGCTCGCCATTCCCTCCCTGTGGGGGAGACAGAACCAGAGCTGGGACCAGAGGGGCACATGGGACTCGAGGACGCTTCCCCCTTCCCCACTGCATCTTCTTCACCCACTCAACGTGGGTGTGTAAATGTGTACACACATGGGCAGTGCCCAGCACCCCACACACACACAGCATGTGGATTCCATACACATTCCTCCCATGACCCCTGGGTCCCAAAGGGCTATATTTGGCAAACCCACGGTTTCACGTGCTGGTCTCTTCCCGACACCCATACCCAAGCACACCAGATCACACACAGCACACCCTAGAGCATGTGGATCCGTGCATGGACACACACATGTGGATGGCAGACACCCACGATGGCTGAGTGCCCAGATGCCTGAGTTCAAATCCTGCCTCCATACTTGCAAGCATGTGACTTACTTAGGACAAATCACATCACCTCTCTGAGCCTCAGTTTCCTCATCAGTAGAATGGGGGTGAGGTCAGCACCTGGCTCGAGGGGTTGTGGAGGCCATGAAGCATGAGGCTACCCATCAAGCACTCAGCACCAAGCTGGCATGCTAAGCATGCCTGTGGCAGCAGCTCTGATAATTATATCACTCACGAGGCACTCACAAGCGCATAGCCTTGCGTTTGCACACGTGCTGCTGACCCCACCACTTACAGGCTCTGCGGCCCCATCAGGCCCACGGTATGCGCTCACTCCCCCCAGTGGGTCACACATGTGCAAAGGCATTCATGCAAATGGTGCCCCAGGAGCGTCTAGCCACGGTCTCACACAATCACTCTGATACACCCAGTCATGCACACGTGGCATAACTGGGTCTCAGTTTCCCCCTGCAGTAATCTGATAGTACCTACTCCACAGAGTGCTCGCAGAGGCTCAGGAAGGTAATAGATGTGCATGTGTGTGGTCCAGGGCCTGGTGCACAGTAGGGCTTCAGAAAAGGGTTGCTCTTAACATCCTTGCATGCATACACACCCCTGCTCTCTCCAACACCCATACACCTATACCCCTCCAGCCATACACAGCTTCAGGCAGCCCCTGATATAAATACACAGCCGTGGGGTCACATGCTGTGGGTGGGCTGGGGCCACTTAAGAGGGCAGGAGTGCCCTCTCCATCTGGGACTCACCTTGGAGCCAGAGGGACCAAGTGTGACCTGAGGGGATAGAGAAGAGAGCATCTCAGAGAGGGAGAAGGAAAACAGGAGCCCAGAGAGGGCAAGCAATTTAGGCAGTGTCACACAGCATGGTGGCAGGATTTGAATCCCGGCCCCTTTCTCTGCCTCCCAGGCCAACCAGCATGCTGACTTTATTTTCTAAGGCTGTAAAACACGCAGAGGGACCGCATCTTCCACCTCTAACCTGCCTGACTTTGGCTGTCTCCACTCCGCAGTTGCTAAGATAACATGGCTCCTCAGTTGCCATGGTAACCCCTACACATCTGGGACTCATCAGTCTTACTAGGTTTGGTGGGGAGCTGGATGGAAAAGGGGGCAGGCAGCAGTGGGGGATGTCTCCCAAGATCAGGGGGCTTATCACTGAGGAGAGCTGGGGTTGTGTCCTTCGTGGAAAAATGTGGCAGGGCACCTCAGACTGTGAGGTGTGGGAAAGTAGGGACTCTGGCTTCCCATGGAAAAGTCACATTTGGATACCAGCTAGGCTTGCACTGAGCCCCTCTGCCCTGTCCTTCTGGACCCCCAGAAGGAGGCTGAGCCAGGGCCAGCTGGAGGGTGACAGAAGGGGATTCTTCTCAGGCCCTGAGCCAACATGTGCTTTTGGGGGCTAAAGCTGAGCTTTGGTGTAGCCCTGAGCCAGCCCTTCCACCTCCCTAGGCCTCTGAGATGACCCACAACGCCTTCCGAGCAGAGCAGGCCTGAGTCCTTGTGGATGGTGCAAAGCTGGCATCAGCAACCAAAGTCCTGGTCCTGCCTGGCCCCTCCCCACCCCCACTCCAGCCTGGACCCCAACACATGGCTAGGATCACAGGAGTGAGGCCACCTTCCACGGCAGGGATGGAGGTGGGGGCCAAGCCCAACTCAGAAGGATGGACAGGGAGGGTGTGTGCACGTGCACAAAGACCCCCTTGTCTTCCACCAGAGGCTGCCAACCCAACTACTCGGCAACACCCACTCCCAGCCCTGCCTGCCCAGATGCCCGGGCCCCACCCTGCACACCCCCATTCACTCACATTGCTCTCCCGGGCTCCTTGGACACAGGGCGGGCACTGGAAGGGAAGAACAAGGCTGGGACATCAGTTCTGAGCCCCCGGGGTCAGCCCTCCCACTTCTCCCCCATGCACATCAAGCCTGCGGAGTATCACATGTGCCCTAGAAGGAGTCTGGGGGGAACATGAAGATTGGAATCATGAAACCAGCCTCGCCCCACCAGCTCCTACCAACACAGACCCAGAGCCATTTTTCAGATGAGGACACTGAAGCCCAGAGAGGAACAGTAGTGGGCCATGGGTCACACAAAGGGCCGGGGGTAGAGTGAGGCCCAGAAGCCAGGGGTCCCATGTCCAAGGCCTGGGTTCTCCCCAGAATGCCTGTGGCCATTTCTGCCAACTCAGCGGGAGTGCCTAGGGCTACCCCCACCCCACCCAAGGAGAGGTAGTGGGCAGACAGGGCACAGCTGGAATTCCTTGAGCTCCCAAAGGATGCTGGCAGCCTGTCATCATGCAACCACCCCCATGCCCAGGCTCCAGAGCCCCAAAGCCTTGTCTGATGGGCTCATGCTGGCACCTTCTCAACCGAGCCCCTATGACCAGTCCAGGTGGGAGACTTACCTCATCAGCTGTTGCCCCCTGATAGGCCTGGGAAGAGGGAGGGCATGGCAGTGGAAAGGGAATCAAAGGATCAAGCACTGCTTCCAACACCCCTAACCAAGAACCACCCTTGAAAGCTCAAGGGGACAGCATCTGCCTCACCCCCCGTGACCCTTCTTTCTCAGAACTGGCACCTGCAGGCAAGTGGGAAGGGAGTGGGAGCAGAGTGTCTTATCCCAGAGGTACAGGGGACCCAGGGGGGAGACTGAGAGCACTGTGGGCCCCTCCCCCACCAACCACCTCTACCTTGCTTCCCCTTTCTCCCTTCTGGCTGATTCTTCCCGGCAGCTGGGTATCCACCTGGGCAGACGGAGCAGAGGGAAACCTTGAGGAGGGAGCAGTTCTGGGATCCACGCTGGAAAGGGGCACCTGGGCCAGCAACCCCAGATATCCCTTCAACTTGGCATCTGGCAAGTTCCAGAGAACCAAGGGCCTGCTTGGGCCCCTGAGGCCACCCCCACAGGCCCCATCCCTCTTCTTCCTGGCCCCTCCTCCTTTTCCCATGTGATGTCGGAGAAAACAAGGCCATGAATCAATGGGATCCTGTGTTTCTGCAGCCAAAGACTGGGCACGATGCCCAGGGGGAAAGGAGACTTCCCAGCCAGGGGTGGGACTAAGGGAGAACTGGGCTTCCCTGCCACCCCCAAACCCTGAGAGTGGACAGGGCAGCTGGGCAGGAGGCTGGGCAGAGAACCAGCCTGGCACTGGTTGGGGCTGGGCCCAGGAGAGTAAGCAAGTGGGGGGCGCAGTGCAGCCTGACCTCTGACCCCAGGTATCCCCATCCTGGATGAACTGCCTCTGGTACAAGCCTGGCCCTGCCCTCACCAGGTGGATCTGGATTGGCATCAGTGAGGGCCTGGGTCATGACTGAGCTAGAGGGACATACTATCAATGCCAACGTGCAGGCAGGCACAGGGTCACCCAGTGGTCCTCCCTGACTCCTACAGGGGTATTAGGTAAACAGGTGGGGTTCCAGGGCCCTGCCATCCCTGGGCACACATTCAACTGGCCCTGGTGGCAGACCTCAGCCAGGTGAGGGGAGGGACAGTCCCACTCGTCCCTGCCTGTGTCCACGTCTGCCTGCCCTGCTCACCCACCTTGCTGTTCTGCGGCTCCTCCAGGCAGAAGCAGCGGGTGTAGACCTTGCCCTCAGTCTGGGGGTTGATCTCGATGAGCTCGTTGCTCTGGGTGTCCCGGCGAGACTTAGAAGTCTCTGGGGGGCACTGTCCAATGTGGGAGAGAGGCTGGGTTCAGTACACACTTGCCCACTCACCCTCAGATCTCCAGGCATCCCCTCCTGGCCCCCCATCTCTGCACACTATGCCTCTGGGCAGTGCCCACCCTGGAGCTAAGCCAGGGCCAGGCCGCTTACCCCTCGTGGTGAAATCTCACAGCAGCCTTCTTCCAGCACAAGCTCTGGGTCACAGTAGATGTGTGCCTGCTGGAGGTCAAACTGCCAAGGACACACAAGTCAATTTCACTTCATTTGATCAAATTGCTCTGTGCCCTGGCCCCCAGTGAGGTACAAAGATGGCTCCAGCTCAGGATTTGAACTCAGGAGATTTCCAGTCTGGCTTGGGAGACCATCGAGAATAATACAGCTGTCACCAAAAGCAGAATGAAACTGCACATGCAGGAGAGAGGGATAGGAGGGAGAAGTGTTCCAGAGGAACAGGGGAGGAGGGGATTCCATTCAGGCTGGGTCTTGAAGGACCAGTAGATGTTTGGTGACACGTAGGCAAGAAAAGACATTCCAGGTGGCAGCAACAGCACAGGCTAAGGCATGGAGGTGTGGAAGTCTTAGGTGAGCTGGGTGGATAGGATGGGATTGGCCAGAGCAGAGCTGCTTGGAGAGGTGTAAAGGAAGATGCTGCTGCAGACACTGAGAAGGTCCGGATCACCAAGGGCCTTGAATGCCAGATTAATACATTTAGGCTGCATCGGGAGGGCAAGGAGGAATCATGGAAGGATTCTGAGTGAGGGAAGGCCCTGGACAGATATAGATGGGCTCTGGGATGCTCACTCAGACTCCCAGAAGGTGGGAGCAGAGGCCAGGGCCCTGCCTAGCACTCACCGAGATGGGCTTGCCCTGCTCAGCGTCCAGGCCCAGAAATACATGGCCCACAGGCCGCAGGGGTCGCCGGGGCCCCAGGGGCTGGGAGGACGCTGAGGTGCAGTCCACATGTACGGAGGCCACTCGGCCAGCCACGCTCAGCACCAGCTTGTGCCAACGCAGGTCGAAGAGCTGGGGCACTGAGAAGATGCAGGAGACAAAGTCGCCGTCTTGACCCCGGGCCCGGAGCTCCAGGCTCTGCTCTTGGCTGTTGACTTCCAGGGAAACCTGTGTGGAATCGGGAAAGGGGGCAGGACAGAAAATCAGAGCCCCAGAGCCATAGCATGGCAAAGTCAAGGGCCATCAAGCTCATTACACAGCTGGGGAAACTAAAGCCAGAAAGGGAAGAAGCTGGTGGGGATCACGGAGCAGTGTATCCTGAAAGAAGGGACAGGTGCTGGGGGGGAGGGGGCATTGGGATGGAGCAGGGAGGCCCCAGTCGTCAGCAGCTGGGGTGGAGGGTGAGCTAAACTGGTACTGCTCCATGCCCCCAGACACAATGGGGGTGGGGGCCTGGGGGTGGGCTCACCTGCGGGTACCCATCTCCATCTGTTACTTGAAACAAATACCACGAGTTCCGGTGGGTGTATTTCTTCAGCAGTAGTGTCAGCACGACTGCAAACTCATCCGGGAGGCCCCGGGGGAACACTTGTCTATGGATGGAGCAGGGAGGGTCCCCTGAGACTCCGGTGAGGGCCCAAGTGGTCTCCCTACCCTGGGTCCCCGGGTCCATTGAGCCTACATGGGACATGCACAGGTGTACACCTCCAAAGTGACACACGCATATACATGGGCATTCCTTCCACACACATTTATTTAGTGCCTACAGTGTGCCAGGTGTGTGTCTGGCTGCTGGGAACACAGTGGTGAAAACACGAGAAATGTCTGCCCTCGTGGAGCCTCCAGTCTGATGAGGGGACAGTCCACCAACAAAGAACCCCCAGAATGACTACTTCATTACAGTGCAGGTAAGGGCTTCCAAGGAATCCAGGATGCACTGGGGAGAAAAACGAGGCCTGAGGATGAGTGAGAGTTAAGAGAGAAAATGAGGAAAAAGTGAGCTTTCCTGGAAGAAGAAATAGCAAGGTGAGCTCTCCTCCTATGGGAGGCGAGAGACTGGAAAAAATAAAAAGGGTTTGGCATGACCAGAGCAGCCAGAAAGAGAAGGGAACATTTGGGAAATTGAGGCTGGAGAGATAAGCAGGGCCAGACTTGTGGGAGTTTGGACTTCACACACGTGAGCGCATGTGTGCACATACACACACACACATGTTCAGATAGACACGACTCTTGCCAGGTATCCATCCCATCCTGGGGTTCTCGCAGGGCCCATGGAGTGGACACCTGTCCCCACCCCCAGCTAACCAGAGATGGGGGAGTGACGGGGGGTGGGTCTTCTAGACACCCCGTCTCTGACCACCATGCAAACCCCAAGGGTGAAGATCCCGTTGATTCTTGGCAGGGGAGGGGACGAAATAATCCACTGAGGGACCCCTGGGCTTAGGCCCCACAGCCCAAGTCACTGGGGAATGTAGCTGAGGTCAGTATTAATCCCAGCCGTCACAAGGGGGCCTTTACCGTGTGGGCTGGGTCAGTGGGGCTGCCCCCAACCGCAGGATGAGAGGCCCCTTAGGGTTGCGGATCTTCTTGATGGCAGATATCTTCAAAAGGCTGAGCCGGCGGATGAGGTTGAAGCCTTCGGGGGAGACACCAGATCTAGAGATCAGCTGGGCAGGTGAGGAGGGGCCCAGGCCACTTCAGGAAGAGGGTGAAGAGGGGACAGTGGGTTGAGATAGGCACTCACCTGTAATGTTGGCTGTTAAGTCCCTGCTGTGTTCCAACTTGAGTCCCTCTTGCTGCGAAGGGGGGCACTGCTCATCTGGAAGACAATTGGCAGAGGGGAACCAGGTGGGCTCAGGCTGAGGTAGCTGCATGGTTGGGTTCTTGGAGAACCTGGGAAGGAGCAAGTTTATAGTCTGCATTCTGGACCTTCAACCAGGCCCTGCCTTGGGGCTGCTCTCACCACTCGCCTTCTGACTCTGACTACCCAGAGAGCCAGGAGGACTCCCATCATCCAGATGGGAAGACTGAGGCCTGACCCAAGGCCACAGGGTCCATAGCAGAACAGGACCAGAGCTCTTAGAACCCAAATGCCCTAAGACCCCAAGTCAGGGGCCAGGCCAGCAAGGGAGAGAATGAAAGAAGCTCTGGGCAGACTTAGCACTCAGATGGGGTGGGAATTGTGTGCATACATGTGCTAATTCCACAGACACACACTCAGGTGGGCCCCGGGGCCGAGGGCACTTCAGGGGTAAGGAAATGGGTTCACGCACACTCGTGTTATACACAGTTGCGTATGCGTGTCTGCACCAGTGTGAATCGTGGATGCTCAGGCCGCAGGGATGCCAGGTGCAGCTGGTACACGTGTGCTTAGCGATGGGTGGGGTTCATCGTCTGTATTTAAAGCAGACAAGCAGGCCAGACACAAGTCTGAGCTAACAAAATGACTTTTCACCTGGGAAATCACCTTGTGAAGCAGGGAGAAGAGACACAAACTCAAAGGAAACACCAGGGAGGGCCTTGGGGCTCCCAACAGGGTATATTCAGGGGGTGAGGACTCCTGGAGAAGGGGATAGTTTAATTCAGGTCTCCAAAGTCCCAAGAGGACAGGTAGGCAGCAATGGGCCTCCCTTCTCCCTGATTGAACAGAAGGGGGCCTGGGAAGGTGCTGCAATAGAAGGGACAGAGACTAGAACCAAAAAGCCTTTCCCAGCAATGCAGATGGCATAGCTGGGACAAGACAACAAAGACAGCTCCAAGAAGCTGGGCACTGGACTCCCTGGCTGGCCTGACTGGAAGAAGGTCCCTGGGTCCAGTGTCCCAACTGGAATCTCCCTCCCCAGGTCTGGCCAGAAAGACCATCACTGTCTTCGGCATCAGCAGCAGCAATGAGTGACTCACCCCTTGGCGGAGGGCCCAGATTCCTTACAGATGTTGAAATTCTCTGCCCCCAGGCTGCCCCCACCCCGGGGACCTGGTGAGGGAGAGGGGAGCAGAGCACATGCACATGCGTGGAGATCCACATAGATGCACACACACATAGGACACACGACCCGCAGGCTGTCACGTGTGCCCTGGGCACACAATCCCCCTCACGTCCGCACCTTGGTTTCACTGCCTCTCTCGGCTGGATTTGGGTTCTAGCAGCTGAGCTATGCAGCCCAGAGGGCACCCAGCAGGGCCGGGCAAGGTGCCCGGTCAACTTCCCCTGGCTTTGGGTCCTGGAAAGCTTCGCCCTCTGTCCCATTCAGTGTCTGGGCCCCAGGGCAGGCCCTTCAGCCAAGATCCAGGGCCAGGGCCAGGCGGGGAGGAGGAGGAGGAGCATGTGGGCTGTAGGAGAGATTCTCCACCATGAATAGGATCAGAGGGGCCAGGGCCGCACTTGGGGGCAGCATCCTTTTGCAGGGAGGGCCCACTGCCAGCCTCTTCCCACCCCACAGCCCTCAGGCAATTTGTGCACAGGGTGGGTATAGATCTGTGTGTTTTCTCACACTCACAGACACAGAAAGACAGACAGATGCACAGAGAGACACAAAGATACATACCCAGAGATGCTCAGAGACACACAGACGTGTACAGGCAGAAAGACACACACTCTTTAACTTGCCCTTGCACAGGCTGGCATGTGCAAACACCCCAGGCCACCCTGAGCCCAGCCCCCCAGACTCTCCCACAAATGCCCACATGACCTAGGGACAGAGTCACGTATGTGCGCAGGACCCTGGCCTCTCAGGCAGCCAGTTGTAGGCCTGGGACCCTACTATGTCATCTCACCTGTATCTGCCCCATGGCTGCAGGTGGCCCAGACACTGAGCAGCCACAGGCTGGGAGCCCAAGGTGCCCACATCCTGGTCCTGAGAGGTCTGCCGCAGCTGCAACACCTGGAAACCACAGAGGCCGGGAAGGCGGATTCCTGAGCTCACACAGCACGACTCCACACAGGGACAAGAAGTGGCCAGTCCATTGGGGTCGCAGGAGGTCTGGGCAGACGTCAGTCCTTGGGCTAGGATTTGGGCAGGGGTGATATTCAAAATACTTAACCACTGGTAGGGCACAGTCACCGACTAACCAGAGCAAATTCTGGCTCAAGCACAGAAACAGGCGGCGGCTGGCTGTGCCAGTGGATAGCTTCTAGAGGGTTTTGGAAGGCCCAGGCAGCTGGCATAGTGAGGGGGCTTGAGGCAGAGACTGTTACCAAGACATTTTTAAGTATTTCAACATCTTAACAACCTGCGCACTGTACCGAAATATACCAGCCTGGTACCTGGCCAGCAGCACCCAGCTCGGCCCAGGCAGCCCTGCCAGGCACCCACAAGGTCAGGGGCCGCCAACTGAGCTGATTCTCCTGGCAGACATCACAGGACTGTGTGTGGGCCAAGGAAGGTTCCCCCAGGGGTACAGTGGGTGGGAGAACAGGTCACCAGGGCTCAGGATCTCGTCACCAACCTCCCCGACTGATGGATGCTTGTCTTTTAGTTTTATTAAACCCTGATGGATGGGCCCAGATAAATCAATGCAAGCTCAGCAAGCAGCCAGCAGAGTCATACATCATTTGGCCTCCCCCGGGACAGGCAGCTTGGTGCGTGCAGACAGAATCATGCACATGTCCGTATGACACGCGCAAATACATAGGCACATATACACATGGACATGGACATGCCAGTGTATGCAGACAAACCAACCTGCACACAGGCATGTCGAACACAGAGAGACACAAGCACACCAGTATATACGGACACACCAGCTTGCACATACACGTGTGCACACAGCCAGCCTATGACCACCCGTCTGGTAGGCCTTCCTGTTGGGAAGCTCTTATGCAAGTCTGACGTCATTCCTCCTGCTATAAAGGAACCCTGTCTCCCCTCCCTCAGTCCTGGATAGAGAGTGAGAACAGAAAAGAGCCCTCACCCTGGTGGATTTAGAGACAGGGCCTCAGCCCTCACCTCTCTGGGATAGAACTGTGCATCCTCCCTATTCACCCCCCATCCTAGTGGGGTGCATATCCCAACTCTCAAGCCCTAGCCCAGCCTCCCCCACCCGCCAGCCAATGGAAGGGCTGCCAACCATGGCAGGCAAGTGGACACATGTGGAGGCGTGAACATGGATGTGCTCGTGACCCTTTCCGGCTCCCTGTCGCTGGCCTTTACTCCCTGGGCCCCAGTCAGAGCAGGGGCTACAGGAATAGAGGGAGAGAAGCTTCCAGGGAGATGATGCCACCAACTCATACATATGGAGATTTGGAGGCAGGGAGAGTCAGAACTGGGCCAGAGTTTAGTGCTCAATCAGAGGAGATGACTGAGACCCAGAGAGGGGCAGCCACTCGCCCCAAGTCACACAGCAAATCAGGGACAGACAGGCTCTGAAGCCCAGAGTCCCCGGACAGCCCATGTCACCCCCACTTACCAGTGGCTGGGGGGGAGGGTCCCCCACCTCACTAGCAATCCAGGTGGCCCAGGGCACACCAGCCAGAGGAAGCAGAGCCGGGGTTCCTCAGCCCCACCTGGGTCCTCGATCTCTCCAGGCTGCGAGTCTGCAGTTCCCCGAGTCCGGAGCTCTCCCTGCCTAGTGCTGCCCCGCACTCGGCTGTTCAGGACTGCCGGCCACGCCGGGTGGGGGGAGAGGGGGTGGTTCCAGGGGACTGGGGGCCTGCCAGGACCGCTAATGGAACACAGCTGGACCAGCCCGCCAGGCAGGGGGAAGGAGGGCGGGCCAGGAGGGGGCTCCGGCGGTGGCGGCAGCAGGCCTGACAGACACAGACGCGCAGCCCCGCTCCTAGCCTGGCAGTGCTCCCAGGCCCGCCCCTCCTACTTCCCGCCAGGTGAGCAAGCGAGCAAGGCGGGACCCTGCGTGCCCAGAGCTGCCCTGGAAGGGGGCTCCGGCGGGCAGGCAGGCGAGAGTACTGGCCCTTTAAGAGCCAGGCCCGAGGCTTGAAGGGCCTCCCCTGTGCCCGTCCCCTTCCCTGACTGGGTCCCCAGAAGGCTGGGGGTGGGGGTGGAGACCCTCCTCCCCGGTTCTGTGGCACCGGTGACGTGGCTGCCAACCAAGCCTTCGTGGTCAGCTTTTTCCAGTTCCTTAGTCTTACATTCCCAGTCTGTCTGTCTGCACTGAGGAATGGGGGCGGGAGGGGGGGCACACAGAGGGTGATACATTAACTCCTTCCTTCTCTGGCCTCATTCCTAGAGAAGTGGAACTCAGTGAGTCCCCTTATTCCTCCCTACACCATGAGGTTAGAAGGGCTAAAATCCCTGTCCCGGCTCTAGTTTTGTGGCTTCGAATGTATTCTTTCACTATGGCCTCATCTTCTCATCTGTAAGACGGGATAATCATAGTACATACCCCACAGGGTTGTTGTGAGCAGGGTATGAGTTAAAGTCTGTAAAAGTGTGGAGCACAGGGTCTGGCACATGGAAGCAGCTCAGCAAACATTCCCTGTTATTATTGCTGTGATCCCAGGTAGGGAGGAGGAGAGGAAGGGCAGGGGGAGGGGCTGGCATTCAAGCTCATGTGCCATGGATGGGGAGGGGTCATTTTATATTCAGGATGTAAGGAAGCCAGAGGAATTGAGGTTGAATGAGAGCTTGGACTTCCGAGGAAGAAGGAGAAAGTAACATTTCCATTTCTGCCCAGAGGCAGCGGGATGGCCAAGGTGACATCCCGAGGGTCTCCCCCTGGAGGCCTCAAACAGATTTCCAGACACCAAAACTGAGGAACCTTTGAGAAGTAGCTTCAAGAAGCCTGAGAGTGGAAGGAACGGGTACGAGGGAAGCTCAACTGGGCGCCCTGAAAGGAGCAGGGGCTTCCTGTAGAGGCAACAGGGCGTGGCCTAGCCCTGTGCCCCCATCTAACCCAGGCTGAACCAGGGGGGCAGGCCTGGGGTTTCCCGCCTCCAGGCCTGGAGGTGCTGAGTCAGCGGAAACCCTGACCAGGGCCAGGGCAGCGCCTTACTGTGGTCCCGGCGTGGAGCCGGGCCAATGTGGTAGCTGCGGCCTGGTGGGGCCTGGGAAGCGCTGAACTCAGCAGGCGGGAAGTGGAGGCGGCAGGGCTCTCGGAGCTCTCAGGCCCCATGGGCCAGGCACAGGCTGGGCCTCATCAGTAGTGGGCCCTTGGGAAACAACGGGAAACACCTAGAGGACAGGCTCTGATGGGAGAACCGCTATTACTTCCTTTTGTCCTCACAACAACCCCAGGGGGCAGAAGTCTATCCGTATCCCGGCTTTAAAGATGGGGAAACCTGGAGCATAGAAACCACGTAACTTGCCAAGGTCACACAGTTTCAGTGGGAGAGTCAGTGGTAGTGGTCCTGTTTGCCTGGGTTCCCAGCACAAGCTCGTAACCACTGTGCCACCCTGGGCTACTACCTCCCATCCCCCTGTCGTGCCCCAGACCCGGGTTCTGCCAGGCAGGAGGGGGTGGCTGGGCCCAGAGCAGCCAGGATCTGGCATGGCAGAGCCCGAAAAGGGGGAGTCTGGATGACTTCTCACAGCACCAGCGCCCCAAAGTTGCTCACAAGAAGAGCCAAGCAGAGGGCACCCCCCAGGCCTGGATACTCCATCCCAGACACAGTCTTAGAAATGCACCCATGTCCCTTCCACCCTCCAGCCCATGTGTGCACACACCCAGAAGCATGCGGTGAGATATGCTCTCACAACACGTGTGTGGATTCCCTCCACATGCATATGTAGACACTTATGTTCACACAGACGCACCTGACCCTGGAAACACTTCCACACAAACACATGTGCACACACGATACACCTCCACATAACCAAGTAACCAAAGACATGTGTATGAGCCAGATGCACCCACAGAAATATATCCCTGGACATACCCAGACACAGACAGGTGCATAAGTCTCAGAATGCATGCATACAGAGGCACATGCATACACACACAAACATATGTGCACACAAAAATGCACATAGACGCACACACGTACTCATAGGCATAATTACTCAGATATGCAAGCACAGAGAAACCTGCAGACCTACCACACGTACACGTGTGTGCACAAAGACAGGTGTACATAGATACAGATGCAGCCCTCAGACATGCACACACAGTCATATGTGCACATGTACATGCATGCAGCTATGCTAACTCATTTACATGCATTCAGCCCAAGAAAGCCCCATCCACCGGCAAGCAGGGTATCCCGTGGGGCTGGGCTCAGTGCCCTCGCCCCAGATGGCATCTCCACGAGGTAATCAACACTGCTAATCGCCACCAGCTGCCCTGGAGCCGGCCTACCACTGCCAGGCGAGGCTGCCAAGGTCTCCTGGGGCTGGGGTAGTAGATCCAGATGTCTGGCACTGCCCCAGGGCCCACCCACCCCCCTGCCCCAGCTGGTCACTGGGGAATCCCCATCTGGCAAAGGCAGCACCTGGGGCCCAGGGAGGGTGCAGAGCCAAGGACAGGGAGCCCCATGCAGCCAAGCAGAGGTGGTCTGAATGTCTTAGGCTGGCACCATGGTCTTGGGAACTGCCCCCCCATGTGCACACATGCACACGTGGGCCCTGGCATGCATGCACACGGGTACACATATGCACACAGCATAGCATGCATGGCCAAAGCAGACCTCTCGATTATTGTCCAGATCGGCCCTTCCCTGTCTTCCCCAACCCCATACATGTCACCACAATCCATTTAGTTGCTCAGGCCAGAAACCCGGGAGCCCTCCTTGGCTCTTTTCTTTCCCCCACAATTCCCCTCCAATCTTGTCCTTTCTACCCTTCCCACCCCCCAAACATAGCTCACATCCATCCACTTCTCTCCCCTTCCACTGCTGCCAGCCTCACCCAAGCCACCATCAGCTGTGGCCTGGGCTGTTACAAGAGCCACCCAGCTGCCCTCCCTGCTGCCTCGGGGCCCTTCCACTCTACTTCCCATCCAGCAGCCAGTCAGGCCTTTCAAAACCTGCATCAGTTGATTTCTTTCTCCTGCTGGAGTATACCAGTTCTCCTTTCATCTAGAATAAAATCCAAAATCCTTCCCTTGGCCTCCCAAGACTTTCACAATCTGGCCTCTGCCTTCCTAGCCACCTGCCTCACCCCAAAAGCTGTGGCCTCACTGGCTTTCTTTCTGAGCCCTGAATTCACCATTCTGGTTCCCCCTCAAGGCTTTACACCAACTCTTGCCTCTGCCTGGAAGGATTTTCCCCTGATCTCTGCCATGCCAGCTCCTTGATATCCAGGTCTCATCACCTGCATCACCTCTGCAGAGAGGCCTTCCCTAACACCGGGATCCCGGGGAGCCCTGGCTCACTCCCTAGCCCAGCCCCCTGTTTAACATCTCTGCACAACCCTGGCATTTTTGTTTGTTTGTTGTCTTTCTCCACTAATGAGCAGGGAGGCGCCTGTCACTCACTGCCCTACAGCCGCGCATGGCTCCTCGCAGGCACCCACTAACTGAGGAGGGAACTAGCAGATAAAGACACAGGAGCGCTGCAAGCAGGCCGAACAGACGTGCCCCCGTCAGCACGCACCGGCACACACAAGTGCACACGTATGCAAAGGGACACACGCACACACATGTGCACAGCTTCTGGGTCCCCTCTCTGCCAACCTCCGTCTCCCCGGTGTGTCTGACCTCGCTCAGCACGACGTCCTGCCGTCTCTCTCCCTGTCTCAGTCCTCTTTCCTCGGGGTCTGGCTCTCCTTCCTCCTCCTCTGTGTCTCTGTCCCTCTCTCCAACTCTTTCTGGCCTTTGTCTCTGTTTCTGACTCTTCTGTTTCCCTGGGCTTTTGAATCTGTGTCTCCATCTCTCTGTGTCTCTTTTCTCTTTGTCTTTTTTCTCAGTCTTTCTGCACCTTCATGTCTCCGTGTCCTCTCTTCCTTTCTGATCTTCCCTGTCACTGTGTCTCTGCTTCTGTGTGTCTCTCTCTTCACCCTAGCTCTGTCCCTCTGTGTGCATCTCTGTCCTTCTCCCTGTGTCTCTGGCTCTGGGTCTGGGTCACCATCTCTCTGGCTCTATCTCTGCATCTCTGCCTCCCTGTCTCTCATTCTCCCTCCCTCCCTTCCTCTCCTTGGCCTAAATCAGCCCTGTCTCCAAGGCTGTCAGCATCCCTGCGGCAGGGAGACCCATCTTTCGTCTCTGGATGGCAGCTTTATGGTCCCAGCAGGCAGGCCAGGGCTCCACTCTAATGCCCCACCTCTCCTGCAGGACCTCAGCAAGCTCTACACCGACACCAGGCCCCGGAAGCTTTAGCCAGGCCCAGCCGGGGCATTTCACTTCAAGTAGCTCACGGCACCAGGCACCTGCTTGGTTTCACTGCCCTGGAGATTCTGGAAAGGTGAGCCCAGACCCTGTGGCAATGGCCAGGGCAGGTGGGCCTTGAGGGAGGAAGGGAGAACACTCCAGGTATCCTAGGCCCCAGTTCGGTGGCCCTGGGCTTGCCCACTGCTGGGAGGGGCCCATGGGGAGGTGGCAGGCACAAAAGCCCTGACTTCCAGCCTTACCTCTACCTACTGTGTGGCCCAGGGCTTCCCCATCGTACCATGAAAGAAACTATAGGATCCCAGGCTACCCCACCTAACCTGAGGGTTAAAGCACCTGGAAGCACTGGCCTGATGACTCTCCCTCAGTGGTTCTCAAATGGAGGCGATTTTGCTCCCCAGAAGACATTTAGCAATATCTGGAGACATTTTTGGTTGTCTCAGAAAGCCTGGAGGACTTGTTAAACAGATTCAGGCCCCAACCCCAGAGTTTCTGAGTCAGTGGAATTTGCTTTGCTAACAAGTTCCCAGGTCATGCTGATGCTGCTGGCCTAGGGACCCCACTTGAGACCCCTGCAGTAGCGCACGGTGTTCGATCGTCTGGACCTGGGCTCAAATCCTGGCTCTGGCTCTCGCTGTTGGCCAGCATCACGATCTCCAACACACCCAACTCCCCCTACTCTCTGTTGACCAGCCACCTCCCACCCAGAGATGACATCCCAGAACAGGAGCAGGTGGGGCCCACATCAGTCAGGGTATCCCAAGGAGCACGGGGCCTCCCGGAGCAGGAGTGAGAACGGAGCCCAGGCTGACCCACCCTTTAGGCAACAGAGAGGACCCCAAGGCTGACCTGGCCCCCATCCTCCCTCCAGACCCTACCCCACCCCAAGGATCCCAGCCTTTTGAGCAAAGTTAGCCTTTGTATACTCTTACCCAGGTAACCCTTTGGCTACCAAACAAGTTCAAGCCAGTCCTGCTGTGCTGTGTGACCTTGAGCCATTCCCTGGGCCTCTTTGGGCCTCAGTTTCTCCACCTATAAAAATCAAACAAGAGCCCAGCTCAGTGGCTAAGGATGAGGGCTCCAACCCCAGAATACCGGGGTTCAAACCCCACCTGTACCATTTATCAGCTGTGCAACTACTGGCAATTCACCTCACCCCTTGGAGTGAGCCTCAGTTTCCTTATTGGTAAAATGGAATTGTCCCTAGCTCACAAGGACGCTGTCGCTGTGAGGTTTACGTGAGATGATACATTTAAAGTGCTGACCCCGTTCCCACAACGTCAGCTATTATAGAACACTATGAAAATGTGCGACTCCCACCACAACATGCAATCTGTTGGGTGGCTTCCCTCCCCCACCCTCCTCCCACATATTTAGCTTTAAGGCAACTGGCAATTGGGTAGATCTGAGCCAAAGTTTGAGAAAGGAGACTTGCAGTCAGGTTATTTGTCGCTGGTTTCTTTGAGTGTCTTTGTGTCCAGCTAGACTGTCAGCCCCGGGAGAGGGGCTGGTTTTGCTTCCCCAGAGCCTGTGACAGAGACTAGGTGCTTTATAAATATTTGCTACATGAATGAAAGAGGGGGGCCCAGCCCTTTCCGGGGGCAAACTCCCCTCCATGGAGTGCGAGCCCGGGAGTCTCCTGGGGGCCCAGGTGGGGTAAGGAGGGGGAAGCATTCAGGGACTTCCAAATTCTTTTTCAGCATGCAAGAGCCCCAGACAGTTGGAATCGTAAATTCTTCGAATCCTGGAATCTCTGGGTGGAGAGCGGTTTTGGCTGCTCCCCAGCCACACCTCCGCCCGGCAGTGCCCCG
The DNA here is from genome assembly GCA_029593785.1 of Cabassous unicinctus. Lineage (NCBI taxonomy): Eukaryota > Metazoa > Chordata > Mammalia > Cingulata > Chlamyphoridae > Cabassous > Cabassous unicinctus. Next base: position 27,489 of record JAQZBX010024851.1, read on the forward strand.
GGCTGGGCGGGGAGGCCTGGCACGCTGGCCAGGAAGGGAGGCTGCAGGCATGGGGGAGGGGAAAGGAGTGTTCAGGGTGAAAAACCCAACTTTTTCAGCAAGGCAGAAAATAAAATCAAAGACCATTGAGGGTTGGATCCTGGCTCCCTTAAGTCCTGTTTTTTTCTCTTAGGCGAAGTCCTTCACCTCCAGGAGCCTAGTTTCCATATTTGTAAAATGCAGTGACAACGAGGGTTAAATGAGATAATGGGAGAAAGGAAGCCAAGCATATAGTAAGTACTTGAAAATGTTAGTTATTATTAACATTGTTATTATTTGGGAGTAGTAGTAATTCACCAGGGATCTTGCCCTGCCCTTCACAGCCACATTCATCTCAGGCAGGGCCCCCTACCTTCCCTTTCATTGTTTATATAGCGGAATTCATGTAGTTTGGAGAGGTCAAAGACATTTCTGCCAGATATAAAATAGTTCTCCCCACCCACCCACAATGTGGCCTAAATAACAAATAATAGATAAAGAAATAAAACCAACTGGAGTAATAATTGTCAGCCTTGACCATTCAGGAACAGCCTGACACTGGTGTTTGGACTCAAGAGGAGAGATAGTTGGAAGGTTGGGGGAAGAGCCCTGAACTGGGGCCCTAGGTCTGCCCTAAGCACTGACTGGCCTTGGGGGCGTCTCTGTCCTTTGGCAACAAGAGAAGGCTGACCTTAGGGACTCTTGAGCCCTTTAATTCCCCAAGGCTGAGGTCTTAAACCGGGTAATGATCCAAACATGCGCCCCACCTGGAAATGGGCACAGTGAGCCAGGCCTGTCCAAGAGCCAAGGAAGTCCCCACTTGGGTCCAGAACATGTCACAGATGTTACCCATCCATCCAGGTGCCCTGTGACCATGACCCCCAAGAAGGGGAGCCCACCAACCCGTACCCCATTCATCCTCTGCACATCTCAAAGGGGAGGAAAACAGGGGCCAGAGATGGTAACTAACGTTGCTGAGTCGGGATTGAACCCAGTTGTGTGTGACTCCCAATAGACCACGGCTGCTTTTCAAATATTATTTGAATCATGGGGACAATTCTAAGTATGTACCATTATTCCCATGTTATAGGTGAATGAGCCATAAACCTGGGTGTCTTCCTCAACTTGAACCTTTTGCAGGTAAGGAAACAGGCCCTGAGAAGTTAAGCAAGTTGTCTAGTAAGAGGCAGAGCTGGAATTTGAACCCAGGGCTATCCCAGTGCCCTCTTCTCAATGGCCCACCCCTTCCTCTCTTTGGGACTCAGTTTCCTCATCTGTAGAATGGGGGTGTTAGCTCCCTAACCTCTAAGATCCACGTTGGGACTTTTTGCTGCTCCGGGCCCACGCCCCCACCCAGTAAGCCTAGAACAGCCCCGTGGGCCTGGGTGGGTGGGCCGGCAGGTGCAGGCGTGACTGGCCTGCTAGGCGGGGTCGCCGCCACCAGACGCACAAAAACAACCAAATAAATCAGGCCCAGGAACTCCTAATCCTCCCCGGCTGTGGCTGCTACCGCTCATGGGCCGCCATCGCCTGGCCAGTTCCCCGCCCTGGAAACGGGACACTGCACGGCCAAGAACGCAGAACGAGGCCAACAGAGTGGGACGGGCGCCCGGCCTTCAAGGCGGCCTCGGCTCCCGGGGAGGGGGCGGGCCCTCGCGGCTGTGACTCAGGCCTCCCAGCCCCCCTCCTGGGTGGGCACGATCAGCGCCTTGGTCTATTTTTAGAGCCGGCTCCAGGCCTCAGCGCAGAGGGGCAGGGGAGGGGGGCCACATGGGGGTGCAGGCGCCTGACCAGCTCCTTCCCCTCTGGGGCTGAATCTTGGGCCCTCCAGCGATCTACCCAGAAAAGAATGGAAGCACGTGAGGCGGGTGGCTATCAGCTGCACAGGGGGGTGAGGAGCGGCCCAGGGGATGCGCCCCTCTCCCTTCCCGTCTCCCCCCGCAAGGCCTGGCAGTTGCAGGGAGCTGCGCGCGGGCCCTCCCTGGAAGCGCCTCTGTTAAGTGAGGCCAGGAGCCTCCCGACGGCCGGTCTGTTTGGCTAATGGACTGGGGGCCAGGGCGGGCGGGACTCCCGGCGGCAGAGGTGGCTGGAGGGGGAGCGGAGGAAGCTTCCGGAGTCGGGGGATCCCAGCCCACTCCCGCCCCCTCTGGCCCCGCCCCCGATTGGCCACACCCACGGCTGGGGGGCTTTCTTCGACGCCGCCTCCTATCAGGCCCGCCCAGCCCTGGTAACCTTAGCTTCTGTCCTCCAGGGCCGGAGAGGCCTAGGTGCGCTCCCGTCCTGGCCGGCTGGGCAGGAGCTGGGCCTGGCCTGGGGGCTGGAGCAGAAGTGAGCGGAATAGGGTGGAGGGCGTCAGGGGACGACCATGGCGCACGACGTATCTGCGGGAGAC
>JAQZBX010024852.1:0-29906 GCA_029593785.1 Cabassous unicinctus
CTCCACTTGCCCTGTAATTATGTACATTCCCCAAGGATCTGTCCTCAGCCCTCCTGTCTCCCCATTCTATGTTGCTATCCTCTCATCGTCTTCCAATGTAGTTTTACCATGTCTTCTATCCACAATCTCTCTTCTGAATGTCAGAATTATATTTCCAATTATTTGACAGATATCTCCATGGATGAATATGTGCCTATGGTACCATAAACTACAACATGTCCAAAGCAAAATCATTGCTCTCCACCCTCCAATATCCAAACAGACCTATTATCAACACTTTTTTCCCCACTGTTTTCCATTTCTCATCCAAACAACCCCAAAATGCCATCTGATACTACATTCCATGGATTTGTGGAGACCAGTGGAATAGAATTAAGAATCCAGAGATAATCCACACATATATGGCAGGTCAATTTCAACAAGGGTGCCGAATCCATTCGATGGGAAAATTACTAGTCTCTTCAAAAAATGGTGCTGGTCGCCAGGTCCCATGAGTGAGTGAGCCCTGCAGGCCCTGCGCTTGGGTGCACTGCCAGGCCCCGTGAGTGGGTGTGCTTCCAGGCCCCAGGAGTAGGTGAGCCGTCAGGCCCTGTGTGCAGGTGTGCTGCCAGGCCACATGAGTGGGGGAGCCCCCCAGGCCCCATGTGTGGATGCACCAGCAGGCCCCGTGCATGGGTGCACCTCCAGGCCCCGTGAGTGGGTGCGCCGCTAGGCCCCACACGCAGGTGAGCTGCTAGGCCCTGCAAGCCACGCAGCAAGATGATGACATAACAGGAGAGTGACGCAAGGGAGAGCCAAGACGAGATGCACCAAAAAACCAGGAACTAAGGTGGCGCAGGTGATAGGATGCCTCTCTCCCACATCATAGGTTCCAAGGATCAAATCCCAGTGAAGACAGGAAGAGAAGCATGAGAAGAGATGGCAGAAAATGGACACAGAGAGTTGCCTAGTGAATGGACATAAAAACAGCAAAAACTGGGGGGTGCTGTAAAAATGGATAAAAGTAAATAAATAAATAAATCCTTAAAAAAATGTATAGAGGAGTAAAATACGGACTATAGTTAGTAGTATACTTTAATGATTCTCTTTCATAATTTGTTAACAAATGTTTCACAACAATGCAAAGTATTTGTGGTGGGGAGATGTGTGGGAGCCCTGTATGATGTTATGCATGTTTGTTTTGAAAGTTTACAATGTTTACTGAACACTTATTATTTATGTATGTTCATGTATGAAGGATATACTTCAAGGAATTGTTTTTTTTTAAAAAGTAAAAATAATTTTTTTTAAATGGTGCTGGGACAACTGGAAATCCACATGCAAAAGAATGAATGTGGATCCCAACCTCTCACCATAAATAAAAATAAATTCAAAATGGATCAACAACCTAAATATATGAGCTAATACTATAAAACTCTTACAAGAGAAAATAGGGAAATATTTTCAGGACTGTGTAGTGGGCAATGGATTTTAGATTTTATGCCAAAAGAATAAGCAACAAAAGAAAAAATAGATACAAATTAGACTTCATTAAATTAAAAATGTTTGTGCATCAAATGACGTGATCTGCAGACAACCTACAGAATTTGGAAACCATTTATCTGATAAGGGTTTAATATTCAGAATATATAAAGAACTCCTACAACTCAATGACTCAATTTTAAAATGGGCCAAGGATTTGAATAGACATTTCTCCAAAGAAGATATTCAAATGGCCAATAAATATATGAAAAGATGCTCAACATTTTAGCCATCATAGAAATGCAAAGTGAAGCTACAATAAGATAACACCTTCATATTCACTAGCATGGCTATTATTGAAAAAAAAAAAACTGAAAATAAGTGTTAACAAGGATGCAGAGAAATAGAAATACTCATACATTGTTGGTGGGAATGTACAACAGTTTAGCATTTTCTCAGAAAGTTAAACAGTTTGCCATTTTCTTTGGAAAACAGTATGGCATTTTCTCAGAAAGTTAAAACATAGAATTCCATATGACCCAGCAATTCCAGGTACATACTCAAAGGAACTGAAAGCAGGGACTCAGAAAGATATTTGTACACTAATGTTTATCACAGCATCAACAGATGAATATGGTACACCCATACAATGGAATATTATTCAGCCGTGAAAAGAAATGCAGTGCTGGTACAAGCTACAATATGGAAGATCCTAGATAACATCATGTTGAATGAAATAAGCCAGGCACAAAAGGAAAAATATTGTAGGATTTCTCTTAAATGAAATACTTAGAACAAGCAAATTCATAGAAACAGAAAGCAGAATAGTGGTTACCAGTGGGGGGAAGGAGAGGAGGGAATGGGGAGTTATTGCTAAATGAGTATGAGTTGTTTTTTCAGGATGATGAAAATAGGCTGGAAGTAGATAGCGATGAAAATTAGTTTGTCAAAGTACTTAATATCAAAGATTTGTCCACTTAAAATGGTTAAAATGATTTTAATATTATGTATATTTTACAATTAAAAATAAACTTTTTTTAAAGCTGAGGTTAAATATGAATTTAACTATCACTATATACCTCCTCTTCATCCTGCCTACTCCTGCCCCCAGGGCTATACTGGATCCCTCCAAGATCCTTCCAGAGTTTGTTGAGTACAGTTCAATGTACTTGCAGGAACTGGACCCAGCCTGTAGCATAAATCATGTGGTTGGGGCCCAAATACCCAGCCTGAATCTTCCCAGTCACCATGCTTTGGGAGATCACTTTGCTTCTGAAACCCCCTTCACACACACCTAAGCCAGAGCTAGTTCCTCCTCCACACAAGGCAGACCAAAATGCAGGCCACCACAGACTTTGAGCAATAGTAGTAACAAGAAATTCTTGCCACTATTACAAATTTTTGGGAGGCTTAACACCTCAGAAGAGGAGACTGCATAGAAATATAGAAGGCTCTGTGAAAAATGTGCTCCACAATAATTAAATCTCACTGCCTTAATGTACTTTGCTAAAAGAAAGGAGATTGATACCTGGTTCTTCATCATCCTCATTACTTTTACATGATGAGTGTGAGTTGAGATATGAAACATAATTAGATTTGGCAAGCAAATAACTAATTTCTTTTCTGATTGACCTGGTAAAACTAAAATATGAAAATTATTTCCTAAGCTCTTCTTTACTGATTATGGACTAAGGAGGCAACTGGGAAACATTTAATGAATGATTAAGAATATAAAAATACAGTAAAAGTAACCTGATCCCATTATTATCTCCAAATTTAGTTCTTACCCACATTCTGAATTCACCCTTTGTCTTTTTAATTCATCCCTAGACTTCCTGTCTACAAATCCCTTTTGACTAATGTATTAGTCAGCCAAAGGGGTGCTGATGCAAAATACCAGAACTCTCCTGGCTCTTATAAAGGGTATTTATTTGCGGTAGACGCTTACAGTTACCAGGCCATAAAGCATAAGTTATTTCCCTCACCAAAGTCTGTTGGTATTGGAGCAAGATGGCTGCCGACGTCTGCCAAGAGTTCAGGCTTCCTGGGTTCCTCTCTTCCTAAGGTTTGTTTCTCTCTGGGCTCAGCTGCTCTGCTCCTCTGTGTGCTCACTTCCCAGGGCTCCAGCATTAAAACTCTAGCATCAAAAAAACTCCAACTCTGTCCTTTGCCATGTCTTTTATCTGTGAATCCCCACCCACCAAGGGGCGGGGATTCGATGCCCTACTGATGTGGCCCAATCAAAGTCCTAATCATAATTTAATCAATTAAAAGTGATACTTCTGACAGACCAGTTTACAAACATAATCGAATAACTATTTTTGGAATTCATAAACAATGCCAAACTGCTACAACTAATATACATTTTTCCTTTTTGAATTTCCTCCCAAAATTTCACCTACATTTTGTCTCATGTAGTTTTCTGCCTATTTATTTTCTCCATCAATTCTACCATTATGGCATTAGCATATAGCCATCTTTAATCATTCCTATTTATAAATTATTCCCTTAATTTGGTGAAGCATTTTTTCTTATTTTTAATATTTTTATTGAAGTGTATCATTCATACATGAACATAAACAAAAAGTATATAGTAAAAATTGTGAACTTACAAAATTAACATGCATAACATCTTACAGGGGTCCCATACATCACCACCACCAACACCTTGCATTGTTGTGAAACATTTGTTACAATCTATGCAAGAACATTGTCAAAATATAATTAACTATAGTCCATATCTTACATTAGGCGTATTTTTCCCCAAAATCACTCTATTATTTTTTTAATATATTTTTATTATAGAGGTTGTGAACTTACAAAACAATCATGTACACGTGCAGAATTCCCATACAACATCCCTTCACCAACACACCACACTGTGGTGGAACATTTCTTACAGATTATGAGATAATACCATCAGACTATTACCAACAACCATGGTCCATAGCATACACTTGGCACACTTTTTCCATACCCCCCCATTATCAGCACAGTACATCTTTGGCATTGATGCAAGAATATTACAGCATTGCTGTTAACCACAGTCCATAGGTCACACCAAATGTATTTTTCTCAAGTTTCTCCACATTCCCACCACCCTGCAATAGTGATGTAAATCCACTCTAGCTCACAGATGGACACTCTTGCATCTGTACTATCAACCACAATTCTCATCCTTGGTGAAGCATTTTAAGCAATTATTTTATACTACAACTTTCCTCAGAGATGTCCTGTGGCAACCTTCTGGCTATAAATAGTCTCATATTTGCGGTGAAACGAAATTCCTGTTAAAATAATGATTTATAATCTTTGTGTTCTAAGAGATTAGCAAGGATCTAGATGGCTGCACACATACTTATCAAAAGAAGGAATACATAATTCCTCTTCTTTATTTACACCAGACCAAGTAATGTGCAAAGTGGCTGAATAAATCAATGAATTTCTATCTTTGTTTTAAATATTAATCAGTGTTGCTTTCATAGTGTTTAACAAATTAGAGATCCCTTCCTTCTCTGATCTAATTGCTCTTGGCTATTTATAGTTATGTTTTTATTATGCTATACTAATTGTTATCTGTTTATTTTTTCATGTCAACTACAAGAGTATATAGGTTATTCATATCAAGAATCCTGTCTTAAACCACTTATATTCTACATCTAATCTGTAGAAAGAACTTAAGAAACATTTGTTCACACATTCCATAAATACTGGGTTGGATACTATGCTAGGTGTCGGAGATAAAAGGATGACTAAGACCCCATTACCTGACCTAAAATATATAATAGTCCAGGAGACTGATTAGTAATAAATGAAGTCAACAAAGAACTTTGGTTATTAAGACGCAAAGCTTAACTATCTACTACATTCAGCTATTCAAAATCTATGGTTTCTTTACCAGGTTAGTGACAAATGACTCAATTGATTATTTTGTAAGTACAGACAACGTCCTATAAATTAGAATTATTTCAGTTAAACATTGAAGGTAAGCTAGATTCTAACAAAAAACAATAATGACAAATTGTCACCATAATTGTACTAGAAAAATAAACAGCTCTTATCATCAAATCATTTCTTTAAAACTTTCTTTGAAAAGATTTCTACTTTATACTTGAATAATATTTTATTTCTCTTATACATTATTATAGATCACCTTTCTCCCATTTTCTCTTTTTAGTTATTCATTCAATAAACACTTACTGAACCTTTATAATATACAAGGCAGTATGGTAACATTGTGAATCAAAGATGAAAAAAAATCTATCCCTTTCAAACAGTCATAGAACTATTCATGTTCTTCAAATGGGTATCATTTTTGATCATCCTTGCAAAGGATGATCAAAAGGGGCCTCTTTACATTCTCCACTTCGATGTTATTTGGGCCCTAAACTGAATCATCTTTGCTGCATTAGATTTCCAATAGAACTTCTTCCTACCCCACAACGTATTTACCATTTAACCATATGTTTTTAGACCAAATCAAGTAATGTGCATAGTCCACATCTATGTATTTACAGTAAGTATCTTTGAGCTTAGGTTTAACTAATTTCCTATGTATTTTCTATTGTTCATTTGTCTTCTTGTCTAGAGCTTAAGCTTTTGTGATAGAGGGACTACATTAAGTGCATCTGTATCCTTCAAATACCTAGCAACAGTACTGAGTCCATAGTAGCTTCTCAATGAACACTATATAGATGGCATAAATACAAAAATATATAGGTAAGAGGTCAAGTCACATATGTCCAGGGTATTATTTTTCTCAATATACTAGAAGATTTAATCACTTTGATGATTTATTGCTTTTTATATTAATTCCTACAACCTCCATCAATAAAATTTTTTACTTAACTGGCATGGCACAGTCCTTAAGTCACTGGATTTCAAAAACTAGTCTCTCATTTCCTTGTGAATAGAAAGCTTATGATAAAATCTAAATAGGAAGGTTTTGAGCAAATCAAAGCATCCTTGCTGACAAACTAAGAGTTATGATTTGTTCTTTAGTAATAATTTTCTATTTCTTTTACTATTTCAATGAATGTGTTTTCTTCTAAGCTATCTCAGGTTTTGTGGAAACAAATGGGATATAAATGAATTTACCTGCTATGGGAAAGACAAACACTAAGTTTCTATTAAAAAGTTCACATTTTTTAAACCATGAAGACAGGCTTCTATGTAAACTTATTCCCCTCATTTCTTCTTCTCTCCTAAGTTTTTTGCCAGTCATCCATGTTAACTATGTTCTTAAATTGTATTATCTATCAAATTTACTGTAAAGACCAAATTTTCTGCCTATACCTTCACATAGTTTGAGTTTCACTGCAATTTTCTTTTACGTCTTTCAAATTACTACTTTTAAATGGATCAGTATCATAGTTGTGAAGGTGAACATGGTCTCTTTTTCCATGCTCTAGATGCCTATTTTAGATAACAGGTAGCTATTTCTCCAAAACTTTCACCAATGACAAAAGTCATAAAAAGCAAATTTATAAGTTTTGAGGGTCTTTCATTAAGTTTACGAAGGTATATTTTAAAGAAATCAGAATGTAAGGCCCATAGCTCTTGCTATCTATATCACTCTAATCATTTCTCAGTAAACTAATGAGACCATTTAATACAAGCTAAACTTCTTTTCCCTTTCCTTATATTATATGAATTATATAGCCTTATGCCTTTGCTTTTCCGTTTCTTTTACTTCAGGAATTTATTTCCTCATATATTCTCATATATTCTTCTTAATGACTATTCTAAAGGTCCCTAATACACAAGAGCTCACATGAATTCAACACATTCTTGATTCTAGTTTCTCTCTCTAAATCCAGTTTCTCCAAGCTCCTTTTCCCTCAAAGCCCTCTCTTTTCTTCACAACTTGTTAAGGATCACCAGCCCATTCACTGAGCATAAAGGAAGGTCCCATTAATTCATCAGAAAAACCATCACCTCCTAATCCATTCATTATGGAATACAGCTCATGTCCACCAGGTACACATTAAGAAAATCCTCTTCAGACTCTTAAGGGCATTTCATCCCACCTAAATTCAGCAAAGCTAGTCAATCCTGTGGTGATTGCTACAGGTTGGCTGACTCTCAACCCCCTTCCTCCTGCCTCTACCAAAGTGGCTAATGAAATAAAATATTTGCTCTCCCAGACAAAGAAGGCCATGAAACACAATTCTGACCAAAGAAACAGAAGCAGAACTGTACTGGGGAAGGGGGGGGAGGGGAGTAGGTGACAGCAATTCTGAGAAAGTATCTGTTCCCTTAAAGAAGAGGGTCAGAGGTACTTGACCTTCCTAACATGGACATGAAAACAAACTATGCAGCCACTTCTCCAGGACTGAGAAACAATCAAGAGGGAAAGTGTAGAGGATTAAAGAGACATACCCCGACATTGTTGAGCTACTGCAGTAAGGTGATTAAACATTTACCTATGGTTGGGTGAGAAAAACAATCTCTACTTGTTTAAGCCACTGTTAAACTGTGTGTTTAAGATATTTCTAACTGGTAAAATCCCCAATTCTACCATCACTTATGGAGTAAGGTATTGATTTACACAATAGGATCGCCAACATTGATCAAAAAGAAAAAGAAAATGAAATATTTGTGCCTACTTCCCACACAGAGAAGACACCATTAAAGATGATGAGCAGAGAAACTATGAATTCAGATGCACTGGCCTGGAGTTCTGGCTCAGCAACTTACTAGCTTTATGACCATGGGTAAGTTACTTAACCTTTGAAAGTTTCAGTTTCCTCATCTGCAAAAATCATACTAATAACAACGACCTTAAAACACTGCTGACAGGATTATATCAGCAACACATATAACATAGTTAATGTGCCTGGCACACAGTGAGTGCTTACTAAAAACCTAGAAACCTGCCTCCATCATCACCACCACCATCTCCACCACGATCACCCGGCAGGCTGTTTCTTCAGCTAAAACCAGCAAAATTCAGAGGCTCTTCACCTAAGAGTAATGATTCAGTGCTACATGAAACTAAGAAGGAAAAAAACACAACTTCAAATTTATCTTCTTTCTTTCTCTCTCTTTCTGCATGTGTGTGTGTGTTTGTATGTGTGTATACACACACTGCCTCAGGAATAACCAACAGTATACAATTGACAAACGTTTTGCTCAAGGATAAAATCCTTTTGCTAAAGGATAAATTCCTTAACCAAAATGTTAAGAAATAAAAGGGAAAACATAAAACATTGGAGCTATCAAAGTAAAGAATTTCTATGACTCAGCATGTAATTTTTTCAGCCATCTACAAGAAGTAGAGATGATTTCTTTCTTAATATTTTAAACAAAACTAAAAAGACAAACAAAGAATTAATGAAAATGTACTTGCAAAGCTTTAAGCTACTTGGGGAGAAAAGATTATATATGTAAATTGTTATTCTCGTTCTTTGGGAATATAGCTGCCCTGCCAAAATCCAAAACTGTATTAGTTTGTTTTCTCTCAAGAGATTGAATATTATTTTGTCTTCTTTCCATTATCTTAGACTTTTATATTCAATGTGGTAACTGTGGATTTTTTAAGGGATGGTTATAGAATTTAACATTCTAGTTACCAATCTTGCTTTCAAATTTATGAAGAAGTAATCTATTTTCTATATCTTCTTCCAGGTTCAGTTCTCTATTTTCTAGATCATTACCCAATTCACACCTCAATTTAGTATGTTCACTGATATTGTTCACTTGGCTGTTTTGCAATTCAACAAATATATTCTTGTACATGAACAAAATCATAGTGTCACAAAGGACAACCATAATTTTTTGAAACAATAGCTTAAGTGATTCCTATATTATTAAAATCTCATGATTGTATGATAGGTTTCTAAATAAAAATGTGCACATTAAAACACTAAAGCTATTTTAAAAAATTGACAATTTTGCAGAGCAAGTTTTTAATGCAAGGCCTCATATAAAGAATAAATCAATAAATAAGATTTTGCTATTTAATTTGCAAAGTTCACTTCCCACATGAGACACAAGACTAAGTGGTGAAGTAGAAAGAAGATTCAACTACGAGTCAGAAACTCTTTCACACAGCATATCTGGACCCTACCTTCTCACTAGTCCCATCCTATACCTTTCTTCCCAGTTCATGTATCTGAGGTATTGATTTACAAAAGGATAGTAGTATGATAAGAATTATATGACACAGTCATTACACCTTTAGACAGTAACACTTAAAAATATCTAGTGACACTTCAATCTGTCTTCAAATATATTTTTAAAAAGTACTCAACACTTTCTTAATAATTGATCCTAGTGATAAAATTTTGAATTTATTTAAAAAAATTTTAAGACTCATTTTAAAGTTTCCTCTTTATAAAACCTCAGTTGCCCAAACACTTGCCTGACAAATTCCACTAGGTTTTTGAAGAAATTTAAGTTACATTACACCACCATTAAAATATTTCAGTTGCAAGCATGATAGGATATAATAATAAGTCTTAAATAAGTAATATAAATTGTAATTTTTAAAACATCCAATAATAGTAAAGAATAGGCTTTTGTTATCAATATGCACTCAATGATATTATGAATACTTCAGTACTTCAGATATAGTGAACCATAAAAATTAAGGCTGGCTTAAGTTCACAGAGTAAACTAATAATTACAAATAACCTTATTGCTATTATTGTCCAAACCATTTTTCAAATTTCTGGATGCTGCAGCATTTGCAAGTTTTGCCAGATACCCTATTACTTGGTTATACACTTGTACTGTTTCCTGGTTGTCACTTTTTTGTTATTGTCAATTATCAATGGCATTTTTTCCCCAAACCAAAATATTTTTCCCACTAACTGTATAACAGGGAAGTCACTGTTAGTCCACTTCTTAGGCAAACTCCATCCATACTGTATGTCCACTGTGCAAAGAAAAAAATTCCCATATACTCCGTTTCCTGAGCAATATGAATTAAGCACTTTCCAAAATGTCAAAGATTCAAACGTCAAAAACTTAACCCACGTTAAACAAACCACAACCACACACAATCCCATATCTATTCCTCGGTTTAAGATACTCTTTTTTTCCTGCCCCAACACAGTTGAGAGGCTGTGATACACTCCCATGAGTTATAGATGAGTAAATGGGGGAGGGGAAGAGGAGATCCTTAAAGCTTACAGAGGGGGCATATAGAATTTGAAAGTCTCCTCAAATGATTCTGTCACCTCCCATTCTATCCACCCCCCACATTTTTCAGTGAATGCCCTGGAGTGGGCTTTACTATTTACTATCATGACTTACTTATCTTCCTATTACAAAAGGTTACTCCTAAACCCTCAGGGAAAAAAAAAAGGCAGTAAACCAGTAGCAATCAGGTACAACAGGCCTAGAAGATGTCCTACGTATTGTTTGATCCACACACACACACACACACACACACACAAAAATTTATATGTATCCATTACATTTAATGGAGAAATGTATATATTTATTCATCTGTGTTTACTTTTTAGTTTTTAATTGTTTATATTTTCGATTATTAAATGTACAAATAAAGTTAAGAGAAAAAAAAAAAAAAAAGATGTCCTACGTATAGTTCTGGGAAACTGAAATAGAGCAGACCAGCCAGACAAAGAAGACACCAGATTCTCCCAGAGTTTTAGATATTTTTAAGGTTATCTCACTCAATACCATGTTATAAAATATATGGTAAAAGTATAAAATTGTAAGAAAAAAGAATTTTATACAAAATAGCAAGAGTCTCATATAAAACATTTACTTTTACTCTTAGTGCCTCTTTTGAAAAATGTAAGGGACACCAAACCTGTGCATTTAATTGTTCTCAATGCTATTATTCCTTGATTCTTTCTAGTATCAACTAATATCAGACAATTGTTATTTTTTGTTTTCACTTTTGTTTTGGACTTACACATTACTGTCCTAGTACACTGCAGATAACATTTTCTGTATTACTCCAATTTAGTATATATGCTGTCTACTGGAGTTCTCAAAATTCTGTCACTTGGATAAAGACATAAAATCTTAAGACTTATTTCTAAGACACAAGATTTGTAATACATATAAATCGGAAGATGAATTCTGCACTTCCTGACAAGTTCCTCAAATATACATGTGCAATTAAACAGACAAGAAGTGACATTTAAAGGTACAGAATTAGAAAACTGGTCTATGGATAGTACACACCTACCTGAATGGAGCAGGCAGGAAGATAAATGTCAAGGCTCGTTACCAGCCAAGGGTACGGTAAGGAAGGACCTTAAAAATGAAGATGAGGAACAGTGGTCTTATTTCTCACCCCCGACTCTCCCTCTCCCAAAAAAAGACAAGGTCAAAGGATTGTTGACATCGAAGAAAGAGCTCTACAAAATCCAGCTCAGAGCTTATGTCTTCTTTGAAGCCCTGTCCATGATCCCTAGAATAAGTTCATCACTCTCTTTCTGCACTGCCTCTGTGGCTGGTACACACTTGTCTTCTTACTGACCACACTGTATAATGACCCATTACATCTCCCCCCATTGTTGCCTACTCTCACACATTCTGAGCACCCTGAATGCAAGAACTGTTGCTCAGGCATACCTGGGTCCCCAATGTCTGTGTCCGGCACATAGTGGATACTCAAGAAAAGTTACTGAACTTAAATAAAAATCTTTTTCTAAACATTATACAACTATGACAAAAATAAGTGGACAGTCAGTTACAAAAGAAAGCCAAACTGATTATGACCAAACACTTCTTTCTAGTATTTATTCTTTCACTGACACATAATTATTAGTGTTGTACGTGAAAGAACAGATCTGGGTAGTTTAATAAGATGTGACCAATCCTATTTCAATAAAACAGAGTTACTTTAAGAAATACAGTATTTGACTTCGTTTTAAATTCCTGTGTTCTCTTTGTCTTTGTGTGTGTGTGTGTGTGTGTGTGTGTGTGTGTGTGCGTGTGTTGATCGCTTTCTCTCAATGATGAATCAGAAAACTTTAAGAAAACTGAAATTCAAAGACATACATAATCATTACTTTGCAATGTCCAGTCACTGTTAAAAATTACACTCTCAACACTTAATCAATCCTGTAACATTTTTCGTATTCCTAGCTCTCCCTGTGCAAAATTTTTAAATTAGAAAACTAACAGGTGATGCATCTTTCATTGTAGTGACTGAATAAATTTTTGCTCTATGAAAGTAGAACTGTCAAAGAATCGAATTTACAAGTACCCAAAAAAATGATTTTGTTATTCAGCTGTTTCCTAGCAACTAGAATCTGCTGATATTTTCTCATCACAAGTAGGTAATAGGGATAAAATCTGTGTTTCTGTGCACTCATGCATCAATGAAAGCAATGCAGCTCAGTGAGAAAAAAAACTATAAATACTGTGCAAAATTACTAAGTATTCAATCTAGGCTGAGGCTTTAAAATTGGTAATTATAATTCATAAATATGCTAAATGATCAGGGAAACAGGAATGTTTATAAAGGGAAGGAGATGGGGGGGGTGAATCTTTTCTGTGAATGAGGGGGAAAAAAATCACAAAGGTGACCACAAAAGTAGTAACCTAAGGATTTCTCTGAAGTCTTCAACCATGAAGAATGAAGCTGCTAGTCTCAGAGTTACTAGAGTTTAAACTTGATTTATATTGCATCATAAGTACAAAACTCTCACCTTACATTCTCTAGAGAAAACCTGTCAAAAGAGTAACAATTTTAACTACTGCAGCCAATTGCAATAGTTCTTCAGAATATTCTGAGGTCATAAACATTTGCAATTGAGATTGCAGAAATATTCTGCATGTACAGCACTTCACACACATTATCAGGTACTTTACTCTTTCCTTTTATAAACAGTACATTGAATAGCAATCCCATTACATTTTAGTTTTCTCAACAAATCTGGAGAATACAAACATGCAGCTCTCACAAGGTAATCAGATCCTGAGTACCTACTCTTCACAAGGCAATGTGCTAGGTGTCAGAGATAATTAAGTTGAATATAGCACTATCCCTACTCAGGGAAAACATCAATGGGAACACCTGCTTGAGGGTGGATCAGCGAAAGCAGTAGAGAGGTGGCAGTGCCTGACTGGGCCTTGAGGGAGGCAACAAACTATAGCAAAAGGGCACTGAACTCTGGGTTATAAGAAACCTGAGATCTAGGCCCACGTCCTTCACTATTTAGCTGCATGAGTTCTGGCAAGCCACTCAAACCTTTCTGGGGCTACACCTTCACAGATAAAAAAAAGACGCCTGATCGGTAAGTTTTATTGAGAGCCTCTTATGAAAGAAAGCATTGTGCTAAGCACTATGATATATAATCAGACAAGCAAGCATATTCATTGATATCTGTAAACCTAGAGTTTGCATTCTAGTTGCCAAGAAAGAGGGCAATATAATACACAAATGATTACCACACAACTCTGAAATTCTCTCCTACTTTAAAAATTCTGTGTCTATGTGCTACTAGCATTTGCTGGCAACTAGAGAGCAAAGTAAAGCTTGAAATGAGTGAATCATTAAAATTCTGGCCACCAAATTCACAGTTTAGCAGGGGGATGGTGGGGAGAGGAAATAGGGAGTTATTGCTTAATAGATACAGAGTTTCTGTTTGGGAGTGATAGAAAAGTTCTGGTAATGGATGGTGGTGATGGTTGAACATCACTGTGAATGTAATTAATTTCCATAGTCACAAAATGCAGAACTATTCTGGGCACTGTTGAGAGAAACAAAAAGAAAAAGTGAAAGCATCTTCAAGTATTATTCCACACATGAACTAGTCCCTTCAAATGAACACCTAATGAGAATTGACAACCACCATACCAAGAAAACGAGAGAGCCTACAACTGAAGCAAGAGAGTCCCATCCATCGGCTGTATGGGATCGAAGCCCCCTCTCAATTGGAGGTGGAGTGGACAGCACCATCCCAGAATCCGCAGGATTGGGGAATGAACTATGGACTAGAGTTGACTTACTGGTATTCCCCTATAGACATATTGTGATTCTAGCAATGGAAGAAATTACAACATTGATGGGGAGCCAGTGGCCACTGGAGGCTCTGTGGGCAGGGAGAGGGAAAAACAGTTGTAATACAGGGGCTTTTTCAGGACTTGGGAATCGTCCTGAATGACATTACAACAACAGATATAGGCCATTTTATATCATCACATAACATGCAGAACTGTGTGGGACAGAGTATAGATTACAATGTGACCTATGGTCCATGCTTAATGGCAAAGCCCTAGGATATGTTTATCAAATGCAATGAATGTGCCACACTAATGAAGGATGTTGATGTGGGAGGATGTGGGAGGTGTGGCGAGTGGGGCATATGGGAATCTTTTTGTGTAACATTTATGTAATCTAAGTATCTTTTAAAAACTAAAAAAAAATTATTTAAAAAAATGAACACCTAAAATATTTATAGCACTTTGAAATTTTCTCACCCTTTCATATAAATTATTAATGATTTTTTTCAATGAATAGAACTTGTTTTATCGAAAACCTAGAATATTTCACTAAATCAAGTAACTTTACTCAATCCTGTCTGTGAATGGTGTCAATATCCTAATTTTTCTAAAATAAAATACATATGGAGGAAGATGCAAAGACTTACTAGTAATGCCTTGCTCATTTGTGGTATCCAACTCACTGCATCTGCCTGATCCCCATCCTCAGCCTCGTATTCCATTTGGTATTTGGTCCTCATCTCTTTTATCCTCAACTCCTTAGAAAGTGCATCCAATAGCATGGCTTCAAATTTCACAACCAAGTAGGTAACTCCCAAATTTGTGCAAATCCCTCAGCACTCTTCTGAGTTCCAACCCTAATTCACCAAAATATCCTGTTAATCCTCTAAACTCTACATGGCCAATATCAAAATCATTTCTCTCCCAAATAGCTCTCTCACATCCCTATTTGCTAAAATACATCTCCAATGGTCAACATTTCGCTTGAATAACAACAGTGATCTTCAAATGGAATATATGTAAGATAACCTAGTGAAATGGAGAAAGAAATTAAAATTTCAATTCCTATTTTTTCTCCTTATTAAAGTTTCCATTTTACAATGTACACATCTGTACATTGGGGGGGTTGATATTTAAACCACAGAAGCACAATTTTAAAAGTTTGGAAACCACTAACATACAGACTAAAACCCAAACTCATTAGCTTGGTGATACCCACAGCTCCAATTTGATTTCCACTATTTTTCACAGACATTAATTCCAACCAATCATACCACTATGATTCCAACTCCTAAGCATTTACTGCTACTGCTACTGCTACTGCTACTGCTACTGCTACTGCTATTGCTCTCTGCAAGCTGTTCCTCTCCCTATAGTCAAATCGTTTATTACCAATGTCAACTCTCCATCTTTTCTCAAAATTCAAGATCAGTCCATGGAGCTCATGGGATACTCCCCTCTTTCTACCTAGTCATTAAGTCCTTTATGTACATCTTAGCTCGATCAGCTAGTCTAGAGATTTCTTGAGAGCCAGGGTCCTGTCATATAAACTTCCTGTTTCCTATATCACCTCGGCACCATGCAGTAAACCTGATATATGTTAAGGAAATGTTTGTTGAATGGATAACAAATTGTAAAGTGGACCTAATAAAGGGCTTAACAAAGCAAGATCTCACAAATAGAGCAAAGATCAAATTCAGCTTAGCATCCTCAGTCAACAAACACTTGTCAAAGTAGAAAGAGCATATGTTTTGTTTTTACCAAAATGAATTCCGTCTTTCTTAGTTCCATGAGAACTGCTTATGTTTTGTTATGTTTTGTCTCCTACAGATCCATTCCATGGGAGAACAAATGGACTGGTGCCTGACTGTAATGATAGAGGGAGAAGTGTGTTACCCAGAATAACTTGCTATTATTTTGCCTATCTGCCCATTGATGGATTAGCTGTAGTACAGACAGGTTCATAGCAAGCCACTTTAAAATAACATTAAATAATCTGAAATCAATATTAGAAAAGACATATTAATCAACACAAAACTCAAGGAATCAACTAGTTATACACAAAGAAGACAAAGAAAACTCTCATAAGATTCCAAAGTAAGTAACCATTCAAGAAAATTAATTATATTTAACCATAGCTTAAAGAACAAAACTGAATTCTATTTTTTTAAAAGGATAAAGTATGTAAGAGAATTCTAAGCTCTTTAGAAATGAAAAATATTTGATCAAGTGCTTACAAAGCATTTCCAAAGCAAACACTTGGTGAGCCACAGATTCAAGTAGTATTCAAAAAAATGTGAAAAAGGAAATCCTTTCAAAAAAAATAAAAGTAAACCCTTTCTTTTCTCTGCAACTCCAAGAAAGAGCAGCTTACCTGCTGTAACCATTGGCCAATTTGATGTAATTATGAATTCCAAAAATATAATTAGATCATTCTTGTAAACTGATCTGTTAATCTGGGCATGATTAGGTTATGATTAGGGTGTTGAGCCCCACCCCTTGGTGGGTGGGAAATCAAATATAAAAGGCATAGCAAGAACAGTTTTGAGAAGCCGTTTTTGAGAAGCAGTTTTGATGTTGGAAAGAAGGCCCCAGGGGAAGAGAAGCGAGCCATTCACCTGATCATCTACAGCTGACCTTGTGGAGGAAACAGGAGCTAAGCCCAGAGAGAAACGCAGCCCTGGGAAGAGAGGAGCCCCAGAAGCCTGAACCCTGTCAAACACCAGCAGCTGTCTTGCTCTAACACGTGGCAATGGACTGTGGTGAAAGAAGAAACTTAACACTTTAAGGCCTGGTATCTGTGGATTCTACCCCAAATAAATACCTTTTGTAAATACCAACCCATTTTTGGTATTTCACATTAGCACCCCTTTGGCTGACTAATACACCTGCCTATTAATTATTTCTATAAAAACTTCTTGAACTCCTTCTTTATATACCTAAACTAGAAGTATATAAACATATTTTCTGGAAATCTTTTTTTAAAGTTTTATTAGAATCCTCTGATGAGCCACAGAAATAGAAAATGAAATGAGTCACACTGTGTGAGAAAAATAAGAGAATTTGCTTTAAAGAAATAAAACTATATCCATCTCATTTTTAAAAACAAATAAAGTATGTTCCACTGCTTAAAGACATAGAGGTGTGTGAAAACCCAAGCTCAGTTGTGGGCCCACCTATTTTCTCTACTGACATAGCTGTACAATCTCCTTCAGTCTCATGGTTTCATACTGCTCTCCCCATAAATCAACACTTCTAAATCCAACTTCTTACTCACAATCTCCATTTGTATGACAAGTAAGCACCTCCCACTTAACATGGTCAAAACAGAACTTCTGACTTTATTTTATGTACTTCTCTCACAGTCTTCCAAATCTTGGTAAAATGGCATCACCCTCTAACCAGTTATTGAAGCAACAAGTCTAGGCAGTATAAAACAGAGGTTAGGAACACAGACTCTTGAAGTCAGACTGCTTGGATTCCAATTCTCCCTCTGCTCCTTATTACCTGTACAAATATATAAACCTTTCAATATCTTACCAGAGTTTGAAGACATAAACTTTCTTGCAAAAGCACAGTTCATCAAAAGATCCTAAGAATTACAGTCAGAAAACTTGAGATCTAGTCACGGCTCCATCAATTACTAGCCAACATAACCTTAGGCTAATTACTTAGCCTCTCTGAGCAAAATTTTCCTCTTCTGCACAATGCAGGTTATAATCCCTGTCTATCTCAATCACTCTGGTTTGTGGTGAGGATCAATGGAGATAATGCACAAACAGTAAACCGAAGGCAAATGGAAGTTCTTATTATTATGCAATATCTATCAAGTCAACAAGATTTTACTGAGCACTGACCCTACGTGCCAGATGCTAGGCTAGAGGCTAGACAACAGAAAAATTCAATTAAGACAGAGCCCTTACTCTCAAAGAGCTTACATTTTAGTTGGGGAGAAAAACACATAATTAGAATAATTTCATCATAGTTTGATAGTGTGCAGAGTGCTGTGGGAGCAAAAAGAAGGTATACTTAGCACAATCTAGTGCAAGAGTTCTTACCTTTCTTGTTCCACAGAATCCTTTGCCAGTCAGGTGAAAACCACGGACCCCTTGCTACATCCACACCATACCATGTATTATTTAATAAATATATCACACCCGCACCAACACGTCCCCACAAGAATGTTTTTTTAAATTTCAATTTAAGCTCACAGTCTAGGGGCTTAGGGGAGGCTTCCTGGAAGAAATGGGAAACAGCTGAATCTCAAAGGATGAATAGGGTGAGAAAAGAGCTATTATCAAAGAAGGAGGTAATATTCAACTTAACAGTACTAAAACATATTTAAAAGCCAGATTAGATATATTATCATAACAATCACATGATCACAGGTTAAGAACAAGTTTTCAGTTATCACCTGAGGCAAAACTTTTCTATCAACTTAGATTTCCCCCAGCACCATTTATTTCATCCTCTACCACTAATTAAAATGCCTTTTTATCTACTTTAGGGCAATTTTTCTCATCTTACAAGAATATTTCCATTAATATACCTGAAAATTTCCAACTACATCTCCAAGGTCAAACCCTTGTCACTGGAAACTAAAGTAATAAAAAGACTATAGCAATAGGTTTAGATTTCTATTTCACCATATCCCTAAAAGAAACCCCTTCTCCTCCATCCCACCACTCCCACAGTTCTCAGAACAGGTTCCCAGCCACTATACCCCATCCAGTCTCCTGTGTGATATCACAAAGGACTCTCTGGACCTCCTCTCAAGCAGACTTGGTCGTGACTCACACAAGAGAAACCGAGCACTGCCTGAGGCAGCAAGTCACTGCCTCTAATCTGTCAACTCTAAGGACACTGAGGCTAGAACTCCCTACAACCCACTGGCAATCTGAACACGTTTATTAAAAACAAATATGAATCCCACGAGGTTTAAACTACTTTTTACACTATTCTCTCACAACTGTAGAGTGACATTTTCCAGAAGCTAAATAATGTGTGATTACATCACTCTGATGGTTTATGGAAGAGATGCTTGTACATCCTTATATGGTTTTTTGGGTTTTTTTTAGAATTTTTTTAAGGTAACATATTGAGGGGATTAATATGTGTGTTTTAAGAGATTAACTCAGTTTGTTCTCAGTACTTCTATGGTACCCTTACTAGCTTTCTTTGGTTACCTGCTATAATCTCCATATCAATGTGAGACCATACTTCCCTCATATACTTCAACCAAAACAATATAGTGCAACAGACTGAACACAGAAGTAGATACAAATCCAGCTGTCTTCTATCAAGACAAGTATTAAAGAGATTTACAAAAATGTAAAACAATGCTGCACTTTTCTTATAATATTTTGTTGTGGAAAACACAGTTATTTTTCATTAAAATGTGCTATTATATTAACATGTAATGGGCTTATTATAGCTATCTTTAACTGCAACAATTAATATTTTTAAATGTCAAAATAATGTGACTCCATTAAAGACAAACAGAGACCACACCCTGTACTCTGCAATTCCACTCCTAGGTATATAATCAAAAGAAATGTGTTTGCCAAAAGATGTACTAGAATGTTCACAGCAGCAGTATTATTATTATCAACAACAACAAAAAAGCCAAAAAGAAAATTTCTATGAACTACAGATATGCTGTTGGATATATAAATTGTGATAAAGTCTATCAAAATTGGGACAAATTACAATCACGTGCCATCTAATACGATGCAATGAAAACACCACAGCATCATTTTTATGATATTCCTGCTCAAAATGTGTAACTTGAATCTAAACATGCAGAAACGTCAGACAAATCCAAATTGAGAGATGGTCTATATAATAACTAGCCATAATATCCAAAAGTGACAAAGTCATCAAAGTCAAAGGCAAGACTAAGAGCCTGTTCCAGATTGAAGGAGACTAAAGAGACATGACAACCAAATACCACATGTGATTTTGGTAAAACCCAAATGGTCTAAGGATTAGATGGTAGTAATATACCAATGTTAATTTCCTTATTTTGACAGCTGAATTGTGATTATTAGTTTATAGTCCAGGGTACGTCATAGACAAGTAAAGCATCAACTTCAATGAGAATAAGGAGATGAAATGGGATTGGGGAGGGAGAAAGAACACTGACAGTTGTTAAATACATTAGGCTAGTTGTTCTCTTAAATCACTTCATTTAATAAAACCAGACTTAATTATTTTAATCTTCCCAAATACTCACATAGCTGAATTATACATGTTTAGGTAACTTCAGAGAGTCAATATCACAAATTATTTATACCAGAAATTACGATTTTTAACTCAACAAGAAACACTTGACATATGCTTATACTTCAATCAGTATAGCTTAGAAAGAGCAATATCAAGTAACTTTGATGGCCTCTTCTGCATTAAATACCAAAAAACTCAATCCAGATTAAAAGACAACAGTGCAAAATGTGTATATTTTTACAAAATGGCACTCTTTAAGTGTCATGCTTTTAACATATAACCTAAAAAGCACTGATCATGCCATTTGCTGAATACAGTAACTCCAATTTCACCCAGCACTGGGCTGTGTACTGTAGCACTAGCGTATTACTGTTTCTAGTACTTAAGCATAAAGATTTCTTCTACATTAACCTGTACTAACACAAAATACCAATTTAGAACAGAAATCCGGAATTATCCACCACAGGATATACTAATTTTTAAAGGCCCTATACGTAGTCCATCTCCAAGGGAAAAAGACCTGACTTTAAAGAAACCCAAAGACCACTCACAAAATTAATCGGTTCACTATTGGTATTACTAGGAGGAAGAAAAACTAAGAAAACCAACTGTGTGCAATAACATATAAAAACTATGGGTTCTGTAATTACCAGTATAGCATCATATTTGAATATCATTATGAAAGTTAAATCAACTTATTCTCTAAAGCACAGAACAAAACTACCAAGGGTATATAAATTAAAAAGTGAACAAGTCAAATGTGGAAAATAAAGTGAAATACTTACTGCCAAAGCCTTGGACAGTTTGGCTCTAAACTCATTCTGTATGATTGCCACAATGTCCTTAAGTGGTACATAAGCAAAACCATCTTCCAAATAGACTTTCCTTCCTCGAAACAAATCCAGAGCATCAGCAAAAGGAATCTGAATTCAGAGTTAAATGGGGAAAATAAAGTCAGCACCTGTCATTACAAAATCTTCCTAACTCTTCATAAGTATGAAGTCTAAACAAAATCCTTTCTGTGAGAAATACATTAGTCCCAGCAGATCCAAAAGAAAAACAGAAAGATCAATTTATACTTCTTAAAACTAAACACTTAGCATTACGGAGAAGTGCCGTCCAAAAATGTGTTTATTTCAGAGTAGATGTTTTGAGAGAAAAATAAATAACAACAATTATAATAATATGCCAAGTTAGAATGCTTTATGCTTATTCTTTTTGACAGTACTTAAGAGAGAAATTCCTTTATGTTATAGCCACATTCATTAACTACTTACACAATGAATTAACTTTACCAAGATTTTTAACATATTCAATACCCTTCTGCATATGATCTAGAATAGAAGAGATATTACCATATTTATTAGATATATAGATACAGTACTTAATACTAATCAATGCATGTTTCTCATTGAGCTGCAGTTAATAGATCTAAGTTATGCTTATTCTTAACCTATGAATTTACAAATTGTAATTCCCAGGATTTCAAACTCCTAACTCAAGACCTCTAAGCATATTACATTCACCTCAGATAGCATATTCCACATTTTATGCCGCATCGAATAGAATTCTAATGTGTATACAACATGTTTGGTGCTGAAAATTACTAGTAAGTAAAGTAATTCAAATTTCTTCCTTTGTTCCCTCCTCTTTTTCTACAGAAATATATTGGAAAAGCTAATCGAACACTAGAAATGGAAATAATAAGTGTTCAGTTTTGCTATCTAAGTATTTTCTAGTAAGTTTAAAAAAATAATACTCTACTTACATTTTTAAAAGTCCTATTAACTATATTAAAATTCTAAGAGATGAGTGGAATATATAAATAACTGTGAAAATCATCCCCACTCTCTAATATACAAGGAATTTTTCTCCTTAAAAAAAACAGGTTGAATTCTGTGTATCCAATTATACCTCACACTTTAAACAGTATTGTTTCTTAACAGATAGCTTTTGATTAATTTACTGATCTTTACAACTACAACACAGTCCCTGCCCTAAAGAATTTATCATTCAGTTGAGAAAACTATACAGACACACATGGAAAGTAAGTGGCTTTACAGTGTTGGGTGTACTACTGCACCAAGCAGGTAGTTCACACTGGACATATTAGAGGAGCAGGTGAGAGGGTTTATTGAAACAGTTCAGGCAAGGAAAGGGAATGAAAGACATCTGCAAACACAGATTCTAGTCCAAGTTCTGTTATTGACTAGACTCGTGATTTTGGTAAAGTCAATTAATTCCTCTATGCCTCAGCAGCCAGATCTGTAAATTGGGGGAGGTAGGAAGGGATGAACTAAATGACCCTTAGGGATTCTTTGGCTCTAACATTTCATGATTCTAGTTTTTCAGGGCGGTCACGGTAGAAATAAAAATGCCCAGGCAGAAGTAAACAATGCTATGCAGAGTAACAGGAAATGTATGGCATGGGAGGAATAAATATTGATTCCCACACTGTAATCTTGGACAGCTGACTGAATGATGGCTCAATTGGTAGAAACAGGGAAACCAGAATGGGGAGCTAATATGGACGCAGGATTTACTGGCACTCACCAGTAATAATCAGTGAATTCTTTTCAAAAGGAAATTGTAGGGACTTCCAGGAAGATGGAGGATTAGAGGAACACAGAACTCACTTCTCTCCCTGAAAAATAGCTAGAGAACAGGCAGAAATGGCCTGAAAAAAAATGTTTTAGGGTTTAGGGAACCAGGTGAAGACTGGACACTACCCAGAAGAGAGAGGGGCAAAGGAAAAGAATCTCAATGGGAAAACTCTGTGAGTAAAAGTTGCAGTTGCAGCTGCTAGCACCCATACCCCCACCCTCAAAGCAGATTTCTCCAGGCTCTGGCTGGCAGCTATGGACAGAGGGAGGCCACAGGGGTCCACTTCCCCAGGAAAGGGGAGACAAAGAGACACATCCTAAGGCTGATTCAACTTTAGCCAATAAATTTGGTCTGCAGTGTCCCACGAGTCCTTCCAGGCTGGGTGGTAACATGCCACTGTTTGCCCTGGGAACCAGCAGGGGATGAAAGAGATCCAACTCTCACAAACACCCTCCCTACTGATAGGGAATGGTTGTTGAGGACACAGAGGTGAGTGGCATTATTTCCTACCCAGGAATAGGGAGGGGGCTGCCTGCAAAGGGTAGAGAACAGTTTCTGAGAAAGTTTTATTTGCCAGGCTCTGCATAGCCTTGAGGCAGGATCCTGTCACATTGTTGCAGTAGGTGTTTAGAGGGCTGCCGGAAGAACACCATCTGCTAGTGGACCAAGGAGGTGCATGTAAGGAAACTAAAAGCAAATAAGAGAGGCTTTTTCAGGACTTTACAGCCTCTCTCCCCAAGACCCCTGGAAGCAGGTCTGCAACCCATTACTGGGTCCATGGCCTAGATTTGAGCAATTAAACAGGGATGATCCTAAAGAGATAGGACAGGTTGAACCAAGAATCAAAGAACTGCAGTAACACAGCCTCCAGCCACTAAATCCTTAGAGAAGAGAGAGAAATTGAGCATTAAACTCACCTTCATAACCAGTTACCTACACATCAGTAAAAAATTACAAGCCATGCTAAAAAAATGGAAGATATGTCCCAAGAAAAGGAATATATCAAAGCCTCAGATGAGACAGGGATTTGACACAACTAATCAACGAGGCCCATACAAATCTCCTAAATCAAATCAACAGGTTCAAAGACAATATGGTTATAGAGATAAAGGACATTAAGAGGACACTGGGCAAGCACAGAGAAGAATTTGAAAATCTGAATATAAAAATAATAGAGTTTATGGGAATGAAAGACACAATAGGTGAGATCAAAAACACAGAGGCATACAACAGCAGACTCTAATCATAGATGAAAGAATAAGTAATGCAGGAGACAGATCAGCTGAAATGGAAGAGAGAGAAAAATAGAATGAAAAGAATGGAAAAAATTGAGCAGGGGCTCAGGGAGTTGAATGATAACACGAAGCAAAAAATATACGAGTCATGGAAGTTACAGAAGGAGAAGAGAAGGTAAAAGGGGCAGAAAGAATATTTGAGGAAATAAGGGCTGAAAATTTCCCAACTCTCACAAAATAAATGAATTTACATGCCCAAGAAGCACAGCCTACCCTAATCAGAATAAATCCAAATAGACCTACCCCAAGACACATGCTATTCAAAATGTCAAACACCAAAAATAAAGAGAAAATTCTGAGAGCAGCAAGGGAGACACAAACCATCACCTACAAGGGAGCCCAGGTGAGTCTTCTCACCTTCTCAAGGGAGGTGAGAAGACAGTGGTATGATGTAATTAGGATATTTAAAGAGAAAAAATGCCAGCTAAGAATTCTTTATCTGGCAAAAGTATCCTTCAAATATGAAGGTGAGTTTAAAATATTCACAAATAAACAAACTAAGAGAATTCATAACAAAGGATCCAACTTTGCAGGAAGAATTAAAGGTAGCCTTACAGCCTGAAAGAAAAAGACAGGAGAGAAAGGCTTAGAAGAAAGTGTAGAAGGGAAGAGTATCAGAAAGGACAACCAAAAGAGTTAGACAGATGAAAATAAGATATGATACATGAGAGCCAAAGAATAAAAAGGTGGAAGTAAATAATGCACTTATAATAATATTATTGAATGTGAACGGACTAACAACCAATCAAAATATACAGGCTGGGAGCCGCAGGTGCCACAGCCACATGGCCCAGGGTAGTTCCTGGAGCCACCTGCCAGCCACCAAGCCCATCGCCGGCAGCCCAGGTCCACTCTCGCACCTTGCTCCTCAGCCTGGTTGCAAGTACCCTGCAGACTCGTGAAGGCGAACATGGCACCCCCCCCACCCCCATGTACCAGCCCACCAGCTGATCAGCCCTGCCCACAAGGCCAGGGCACTGGAACACTTTTATGAAGAAGAACTTTCTCTCATCAATTATTTGATTACCCTGAAATAACAGTTTGTACAAGAAAGGCAAGAAACATGTTTAATTCTTTCCCTCTATTTTCAGACTACAGTAATCAATCAGTGCCCAAGCAACCTCCAAAGTTGCCAAAACAAAGGGGATTTGGTCATTAAGGTTTTGTTGGAAGGAATGCAAAATTAGGCACATGGCAGGGGATTTTTGACATCCTGTGAAGCATAACTACAGGAGCTCATGAAACAGTTTGATATAATGGTAGCTCATAAAAAAATCTGAATGGGATGGATGACACATGCTCCAGAAACCTGCTTGGACATCTGTGAATGGGAACTAAAGGCTCTTAAGATCAGTTAGATATGAAATACAAAGAGGTCAGAATGTTGCATTGACATGAGAAGGTCAAGCAAGAAATGGCCATGGAATATAAGCAAGAGTTAAAGAAACTACATGAAGAATTAGGCAGAATAAAGAGAAGCTATGAAAAGCTACAGAAAGCAAATTAGGGACACAAGAGGAAGCACCAAAAATCACAGGGAGGCTCAGTCTGAAATTGAGAGACTAACTGGAAAAATAGAGAAATTTTGTCAGAAATCACTGGACTGGGAGAAGCAACATTTGATTTATCAGCAACAGGTATCTTCTCTGGAGGCACAAAGAAAGGCTCTGGCTGAACAATCGGAGATAATTCAGGCTCAGCTTGCCAATCAGAAAGAGAAATTAGAGTCTGTGGAGCTGTTCAGCCAGTCAGAAATTCAGCACCTTAGCAGTAAGTTGGAGCAGGCCAATGACACTCTGTGCCAATGAGTTGGAAACAGAGCACCCCACCATGAGGGTCAATGACTTGATTGGAACCAAGCAGTTGGAACCAGCAGTGAAAAGAAGAATAATTGAAAGAATCTGAAAACCTGTTAGAGGTTCTGCAAGAAGAGAACAGAGAATTGAAGGCATCCTTCAATCTCAAGAAAATTTCATCTGTGAGGCACAGATTCGAATGGAGAAGCTGGGAAGCAGATGTTGTTCAACTAGTTTGGTGCCCGCCTACCACATGGGAGGTCCTGATGCCTCCTAAAAGAAGATGAGCAGACGCTGCCTCCCACCACAACAGGCTAGATGCCGCCTCCCACTACAACGAGCTAGATGCCACCTCCTGGTGCAACGAGCTAGACGTTGCCCCCGCTACAACAAGCAAATACCACAAGCTAGCAGATGCCGCAGCCCACAGGGAACAGATGTGGCTCAGGCCGCTGGGCATTTGCCTCCCATGTGGGCGGTCCCAGGTTCAGTTTTTGGTGCCTACTGGAGAAGGTGAGCAAACAATGAGCAGACAGACAAGAGAACCATCTGGGGGAGGTAGGGGATATATAATGAAAAATAAAGTAAATAAATAAATCTAAGGGGAAAAAAAAAGGAGAAGCTACAAGCAAAAATAAAGGCTACTGACACTCAACACATAGGAGAGGTCATAAGGTCCCTGGAAGAGTCCCAGGCAGAAAGGAGGTACACCTCTCAAGAGGAGGGTAACTTAGAAAATGTGCTCTCCCGATTGGATTTCACCCACAGCAGTGAAGAACTAACTGCAGGCAGAGGTGACTCACTCTGAAGGCAGTTTAGAATCTGTGAGTACAACATGTAAACAGCCAAGTCAAGAACTAATGGAAAAATATGAAGAACTGAAGAAGATGGAAGGACATAGCAATGAGTACAGGACAGAGATTAAAAATCTGAAAGAAGAGACTTTACAGGCTGAACGGAGTTACAGTTCTGCATGAGAAGGAATGAAGATGTAAATCTCCCAGCTAACTCTGGAGATATCACTACTGCTTCCACCAAGGGTTCTTCCTCATACTTGGAAAAGCAACTCAAAGAAGAAATACAAAAGGCAGAAGGAAAAGCAATAGAGCACAAGGATATTTTGTATCAGCTTTTGAGTCATTCATGTTACAAAATCATCATCTCTCTGAAACCGTGACAAAAATGGAATTTGGTTTACATGAGGCAAAAGAGATTTCTCTAGGAGACCTCCAGAAGAATTATATTGAGGCAGTAAATAGTGTCTGAAAATCAGCCCTTGCTGATTTTCCACCTTGCTCCACCATCTCTTTGTCTTCTAACTTTAGGTATAAAACTGACTCTTTGCCTTCAAAGCTAGATGGAAATGAAGTCAATTTTTCTGAGACAGTGTCTGAGAATATGAATGACCAAGAAGAATTAATATCTTTGTGTCCCTTGCCTATGTCTCCCCTTGGTACAATAGCTACAAGAATTTTGGAAGAGGAGGAATTGAGGTCTCCTCATATTCTAGAGCGCCTGAATGCCCACAATGAAGAACTAAAAAGGAATAGTGAAAAGACAGTGAAACAATTCACAGCCAGCTCTTAAGTAGCCTTGAAAAATTCACAAACTTGGACATAAAAATAAAC
This sequence comes from Cabassous unicinctus, assembly GCA_029593785.1. Classification (NCBI taxonomy): domain Eukaryota; kingdom Metazoa; phylum Chordata; class Mammalia; order Cingulata; family Chlamyphoridae; genus Cabassous; species Cabassous unicinctus. The sequence continues at coordinate 27,946 of JAQZBX010024852.1, forward strand.
ACTGTCATCTGACGTAGCAGCTCTTTAAAAACAGGTACACATAAAAATTAAAAAGATGCTTCATACTAACACAGTTGTAAACAATTATGAAAAACTGATAGGCATTTTCACTACCCTGGTTTATTAACAGACTCCTTCCAACAGTAAGTTGTGAGAATAAACCATTTTGCTAGACCTTTTTCTCATATTATCATAAAGGAATACTCTCTTTTGCTGACTTAAATGTGAATATCTATGTACTAATTAAAAATTTAAGAGCTGACAGAATGGATTAAAAAAAAAAAATAAGCCATCCATATGCTGTCTACAAGACACTCACCTTAGATCTAAGGATACAAATCAGCTGAAAGTGAAAAGTTGGAAAAAGATAACTCCACACAAACAGTAACCAAAAAAGAACAGGGGTAGCTATACTAATATCAGACAAAACAGACTTTAAATTCAAAAAAGTTGTAAGAGATACAGCAGGCCATTATATATTAAAAAAAGGGACAATCTACCAGGAAGAAGTAATAGTCATAAATATCTATGCATCTAACCAGAGTGCCCCAAAATTGATGAGGCAAACTCTGGCAAAACTGAAGGGAGATATAGACATCTCTACACTAATAGTTAGAAACTTCAACACACCACTCACAGCATTAGATAGAACTAGACAGAAGATCAACAGGAAACAGAGAACCTGAACAATATGATAAACGAGCTAGACCTAACAGACATATACAGAATACTGCATGCCAAATCAGCGGGTTATACATTCTTCTCAAGGGCTCATGGATCTTTCTCCAGAATAGACCACATATTGGTTACAAGGCAGGTCTAAATAAATATAAAAAGAATGAAATTATACAAAGCACTTTCTCAGATCATAATGGAATGAAGCTGGAAATGAATAACAGACAGGAAAGGGGAAATTTTGCAGATGTGTGGAGCCTAAACAACACAAACCTAAGCAATCAGTGGGTCAAAGAAGTTTTAAGAGACATTAATAAATATCTCAAGACAAATGAAAATGGGACTTATCAAAACTTACGAGAAGGGGAAGCCAAGATGGCGGCAGAGTAAGGAGCTCCTGGAGTCAGCTCGTGCAACAGGACAGTTAGTAATCACCCAGAGCTATCTATCTAAAGCACCTGTTTGGGGCCCCCAGGAGACCAGAAGAGTATCCTGCAACATCCTTGAAAGTATAGAAGGAGGAGATTGCCCATCTGTAGAGAGGATTCTTGAGTAGAGCCCTCCATGTCACAGAGGTTGGTGCCCATGACGCAAGTCGCTTCAGGAGCTATTCTGTGGCTGGAGTTGGAAGCTCCATCTCCCAAAAAACGAGAGAGGAAGACACGGTGTAGCACTGACTTCAGCTACTGATTATTAAATTCAGCAGGCTAAAGTATAATCCTAGGAACAGCTAAACTTTGAGCCTGTCCAGGTCAGAAGGAGGCCAGTAGCCGTCATTTTACTCTATCCCCAGCAAGAGGGAAAGCGGGGCTGACTGAAAATCACAGTGCTGGTAGGGACCGGCTTCTTTCCACCCAGATCGGATTGCAGCTCTAGCCTAAACCCCAGTCCCACCTCTGGCAGGGAGGAAGCTGGGGGGACCTGTACCACCTCTCTGCAAGCCACGCCACAGAGGCTGGTACCCATCATACTTCAGCAGCACAAGTGGCCTTAGGATGTATTCTGTGGCTGGAGTTAGAAGCTCCATTTCCCATAAACAGTGGAGGAAGAGACAGTTGGCCACCAACTTCAGCTACTGACTAGTGGACTCGACTGGATAAAGTATAATCCTGGAAACAGCTAGGATTTGAGCATGTCCAAGTTGGAAAGAGTCCGGTAGCCACCATTTTGACTCTGTCCCCGGCATGAGGGGAAGCCTGGCTGACTGAAAATCCAGTGAAGTTAGGGACTGGCTTCTTTTCACCAAGATCGGACTGCAGCCCTAGCCTAGGCTCCAGCCCCACCTC
>JAQZBX010024853.1:0-29896 GCA_029593785.1 Cabassous unicinctus
CCCCGTAAGGGTGGGGGTCAGCCGACTGTGTTAAGCACCACAGGCAGACTTAAAACTCACGAATCTCTATGGTTCAGTCCACACCATCGATCTGTCCAGATAGATGTCCCAAGCTTCTTACTCCACACACCCACAGCACAGACACCCATGCCGCACCCTGTCCACTCTCTGCCGTGATCTGGGAGCTGCTTGCAGTCACCCTCCTAAGCCGACACCATCTTTTCAGCTGCTACCTCATTTAAAAAAACAACAAAAAACAAGTTTCCGTGTCTTTTTCTTGCTTGTTTTGCATTGTGTCCCTTTCTTTCTCTGCTTGTTTACTTTTACTTTTTCTTTCTTTTGTTCTTTTGTTTGCTGATCTATTCTACCTATGCTACTTCTTTTCACTCTTTAATCTGAATAGTTTTCTTTTCCATAGTTGTTCTTTCTTTCCAACTCTTTTAATTGGTCTTAATTTTTTCTTGTTTCTTTTTATCTCTCTACCCCTTTTTCTCTGTAATACAGTTTTTTTTACTTTTTTCTTTCTCTCCTCTCTGTTTTCTATCCCACTCTTCTCACTATTCCAGCACTTTAATTCATTCTATATATTTTTTCTGTATTCTGTTTCTTGTTTCATTGTTTCAATTCAACTTACCTAATCTTATTCATCTGTGCTTCTTATTCATGTTAATTTTTCAATTTCCTATGTCTTGTACATTTGCTTTCTGGCCTTTTACTAATACCATTACTATTATTCCTTTTCTTCCGATCTTTCCTTTTATTTGGTTCCACCATTTTTTTTTTTTTTTGTTACAAAGGATCATAGGTAGATATCTCTCATTAAAAAGATTTGAGTGGGGCAATATCCTTCCTGAGTGAGGTGTTTTGGGAACCCACAGAGAAGGAGGCCTCAGAGCAATGATATGGAGGGAGCCAAAGGAAGATATAAATTCCTCAAAATGCTCCTGGTTTGATTTTTGGTTACTGTGTTTCCTCTTCCTTGATATCCCCTTTACTGTGTATGCCAATTTTGTATACCAAGCCTATCATTTTTACTTCCTTCATCAGTCTATATTCTGCTTTCTCCTGTTGTTTTTACATTTCACCTCTCTTTGCTTAGTACCCAATTTTTCTGGTTTTTATTTCTATCTCATCACTCCTGTTCTCTTTCTTTTATCAACTTTTTTCTCTTTTTATATTTTCTTTTCTCTTTCTCTTTCTCCTCATCATACTGGCCTTTTAATTTAGTCTACATACTTTTCTCTATTTGGCTGTCCATTTCATTGTTGGTACCCCACTTTTCTAATCCTATTACTCTACACTGCTTTCATGAGTTAAATATAGATTTTCAAGGTCTTAAATGGTTCCTCTTCTAACAATTACTATTGTTATTAATATTATCCTTTAACTTTTCTTTCCTCTTTCATTTTCCCTCACCTTATTTTTTCCTCCTAGGGAACATAGCAATAGCAATGAAATAGAATAATAAGAACAAAGTGTCAAAGAGTAAACTTACACACACAAAAAAGCAATTAAATAAAAGCATAGAGTAAAGAGAGAAGCTAATAAACTGAATATACCCATCAAGATATAAGGATGACCAGAGGGTACCCAAAAAATACAAACCATACTAAGAAACAGGAAGACATGGTTCAGTCCAATGAACCAACTAAAGATCAGGAAGAAGTGCAGAACATTGAACAACTAATGAAAGCTTTCCAAAGAAATATCACAGATCAACTTAATGAAGTGAAGGAAGAGATTCAGGATATTAAGAATACACTGGGAAAACATACTGAAAACATTGTAAACATACGTGAAAAGATAAACCATATGATGGTGATGAATGGCTCAAACCAAGAAATCAAAAAGACACTGGAAGCACATAAAAGTAGATTTAAACAGGCAGAAGAAATAACTAGTGCTGTTGAAGACAGTATATCTGAAATCAAACATGTGGTAGAACAGATAGATAAAAGATTTTAAAAAATCAGCAAGGACTTAGGGTTTTGAATGACAACAGAAAATGCACAAACGTATGTATTATAGGCATCCCAGAGGGAGAAGAGAAGGTAAAGGGGACAGAAGGAGAGTTGCAGGAAATAATGGCTGAAAAATTCACAACCCTATTGATGGGGATGGATGTACAAGTCCAGGATGTATAGCACACCTCAAACAGTATAAATCCCAACAGACCTTCCCCAAGACATATACTTGCCAAATTGTCCAATGCTCAAGACAAAGAGAAAATACTGAAAATAACAAGAGAAAAGAGAATCATCACATACAAGGGAAGCTCAAAAAGATTAAGTGCTGATATCTCATATGAATCCATGCAGTCATGAAGGCAGTGGTAAGACATAGGAAAATTACTAAAAGAAAAAAACTTCCAGACAGGCTTTCACTACCCAGCAAAGCTGGCATGTAAAATAATGGAAAGTTCAAAATATTCACAGAAAAACAGAATTTAAAACAATAGGCCAATAAGAAACTGGCCCTTCAAGAAATTCTAAAGGGAGCACTGCTGGTTCAAAGGAAAAATAGGAGACAAAGAGTTAGAAGAGAGTGTAAGACAACTAAAAAGACAAAAAAGAGAAATAAAAACAACATATGACATACATAAACTCAAAGAAATTATGGCTAATGTAAGAAATTTATTTGAGAGTAATAATCCTGAATGTTAATTAATTAAACTAGCCAGACAAGAGACATAGATTGGCAGAATGGATTAGGAAATATGATCAAATAATATGTTGTCTACAAGAAGCCCACCTTAGACCCTGGGATTCAAGGAGGCTAAAAGTGAATGCCTGGAAAACAATCTTACAAGCAAACAATAAACAAAAAAGGGCAGGAGTAGCTATATTAATATTGGATGAAATAGAATTTAAATGCAAAATTATTCTAAGAGACAAAGATGGACACTATATATTAGTGAAAATCATAATCTTCCAAGAAGAAAGAACAATCATATACATTTATGCACCTAACAGGGGCGCCACAAAATACATGAGGTAAACACTAGAAAAACTAAATGGAGAAATAGATGCCTCTACAATTATAGTGAGGGAATTTAATACACCATTATCATCATTAGACAGAACGTTTTGACAAAGAATTAATAAAGAAACAAAGACTTTGGTTAACACATTAGAGAATATGGACCAAATAGATATATAAAGAACACTACACCCAAATACAGTGGGATACACATTCTTCTTGAGTGCACATGGAACATACTCTAAGATAGAACACAATCTAAGCCACAGATAAAATCCCAATAAATTCAGAAAGATTGAGATTATACAAAGTAATTTCTCTAACCACAATGGAATGAAATTGAAAATCAGTGAACAGAAAATCAGATTAGGCAAAAAGATAAGGAAGTTAAACAACACACATTTAGGCAAACAGTGGTCAAAGAGGAAATCTCAAAAGAAATCAGTAACTACTTTGAAATGAATGACAATGACAACACAACATATCAAAAACTATGGGATGCAGCAAAAGCTGTACTGAGAGGGAAATTTATAGCCACAAATGCATATATCAAAAAAGAAGAAAGAGCAAAAATCGAAAACCTATTTACACACCTGGAGGAATTGGACAGACAACACCAAAGTAACCTCAAAAGAAGTAGAAAGAAGGAAATAACAAAGATTAGAGTAGAACTAAATGAAATAAGAAATAAGAAAGCACTAGAAAAAATAAACAAAACCAAAAGCTGGTTACTTGAGAAGATCAATAAAATTGATGCCAGACTAATAAAGAATAAAAGAGAGCCAATGCAAATACACAAAATAAGAAATGAGGAAGGGAATGTCACCACTGACCCCACAGAAATGAAAAGTATCATAACAGGATATTTTGAAAAATTATATGCCAATAAGAATGATAATTTAGAGGAAATGGACAAATTCCTAGAAACTCACAAGCAGCCTACATTGATGAAAGATGAAGTTGATGAACACAACAGTCTTATCACAAGTAAACAGTTAGACTCAGTCATCAAAAACCAGCCAACCAGAAGAGCCAAGGACCAGAAAGCTTCACAAGTTAATTCTATGAAATATTCTGAAAAGAACTAACACCAATCCTGCTTAAGCTCTTCCAAAAAAATAGAAGTAGAAGGAACATTGCTTAACTCTTTCTATGATGCCAAGATTACTGTAATACTAAAGCAAAACAATGATACCAAAAGAAAGGAAAATTACAGACTAATCTCTCTAATGAACCTAGATGCTAAATTCCTCAGCAAAGTAATTACTATTTGCATGCAATGACATATCAAAGGAATTATATACCATGACCAAGAAGTTTTCATCCTGGGTTTGCAAGGATGTTTTAATATTAGAAAATCAATCAGTGTAATACACCACATAAACAGATTGAAAGAAAAAAAATCACATGATCATCTCTGTAGATGCAGAATAAACAGACAAAATACATCACACCTTCCACATAAAAACACTGAAAAAGATGGGAAAGGAGAAATCTTTCTGAACATGATAAAGAGTATGTATGCAAAAACCCACAGCTAACATCAACTTCAATCATGAATTCATAAAATCATTCCCTCTAAGATTGGGAAGAAAACAAGGTTTCCCACTATCACTGCTCCTATTTAACATTGCCTTAGAAGTACTTGGTTGAGCACTGAGGCAAGAACAAGATTTAAAAGGCATCCAAATTGGAAAGGAAGAAGGAAAATTTTCACTATTTGCAGATGACATGATCTTATACAGAGAAAGCCCCGGGAAATCTACAACAAAGATTTTAGAACTTATAAATGAGTTCAGTAAATTTGCAGGATATAAAATCAATGTTCAAAAATGAGTAGCATTTCTGTACACTAAGAATGAGCAATCTGAGGAGGAAATCAAGAAAAAAATACCATTTTCAGTAGTAACTAAAATAATCAATACCTAGGAATAAATTTAAATAAAATGTAAAGGGCTTATATACAAGAACCTATATTAACTGTTAAAGGAAATCAAAGAACTTTTAATAAATGCAAGAATATTTCTCTATTCATAGATAGGAAGAATAAGCATCATTAAGATATCTGTTTTACTCAAACTAATGTACAGATTTAATGCAATCCCAATAAAAATCAAAATAGCATTTTTTAATGAATAAGAAAGACTAACTACAAAATTTATTTGGAATGGTAAGAGGCGTTGAATCAACAAAGACATATTGAAAAATAAAAATTAAATTAGAGGAATCACTTACCTAACTTTAAAACTTACTACAAAGCTAGAGTGGTCAAAACTGCATGGTACTGGAACAAGGAAAGACATACTGACCATAGGAACCAAACTGAGAATTCTGATATAGATCCTCCATATACAGTCATCTGATATCCTACATGGCTCCCAAGCCCAGTCAACTGGGAGAGAAAGGCCTCTTCAACAAATGGTGCACAACCAAACCCAATAATATCACTACCCACCTGTCCTATCCCTTCATTTTGCAACTACACTCTATCACTTTACCATAGATTATGTCCCTAGGGGTGAAGGCTCACAACTTTCTCTTCTCTTTCTCTTTCTTGTAAATCTATATTTCAGACAATAATTCTCAGAAACTGCTCAATTTCATGTACTGTTCATCCTTCAAAATCTGGCTTGCTTCACTCAACATAAGGTCTTCAAGATTCATTCATCTTATCCCATGTGTTAGCACTTTATTCTGTTTTACAGCTGAGTAATATTCCATTGCATGTATGTACCACATTTTATCAATTTTTAAAAATAGTTTTCATTTTTTAAATATTGCAATCTTTAAATTTTACTTTTAGTTTAAAAAAATTATGTCTACTATTTCTTATATTTAAATTTATCATTATTGTTTCAGTTTCCTATCAATTGTAGTTGGCTATTGTGATGGCTTCATTTTTGAAGAAGCTTTGGATCACACTAGGTTACATTTGGGGTGGGTGGGGATCATTGGTGTGGGATGTCAGTGTTGGGGGATGCATGGGAAGAAATTCACCTGAGCATTAGAGAGGTATGTAAAAATGTTCAAATCTTCATGCATCCTTATCACAGTGATTGGTGACTCACACATTAACTGAGAGAATACTGAATAACCATCCTGGAAATCTCTGCTACGTTTTCTAAGGGAGCTGCAACAGACCCCCAAGTGCAAGGGTTGTGACTGGTGAAGAAGTATGATCCACTGATGGGCCCTTGATATTGATGATTAGGCTTATGAGCCTTTGCTCAAGACAGGGGAGTGTCATATCCCTCAGGGGGATGGGGAGGAAGGAACAGTAAATATCAAATGAGGTGTTTAAGGGTCATGGTAAACCTTTTTCATTAACTAACAGTAATGGACACAGGACATGGTAAATACCATCAAAAATTATTAAACTGTACTGTCTAAATTGTAAAGTATACTGTAAGCCATTGACAATGTTTAGTAGCTATGTTTCACTATCTGTACAACAGTTATAACAATGCTACCATCTACACACACACAAAAAAAGGTTTTAATATTAGGTGGGGAATGGGGAGGGAGGTTGGGTATCTGGGAATCTCTAGTATTCCGTGTTTCAATTTGCTGTGACCTAAAACTTCTTTGAAAATTAAATGAAAATTTGGGAGACACTGGGGAATGAGAAGAGGGAGGTGTCACGGTACACACTGGACATCCTATAATGCAGTGATGAAAGGAAAAAAAAAAATTAAAAAAATTTTTCCCCATTTTCTTTTGAATGTCACAATCCATTAATTATATTTTATTTTTAGTTTTTTTTTTTGTCTGAGTTTCTTTGTATTTTATCTCTTACATTTAAGCTTATCATTATTAATTCATTTTTCTATTAATTGTATTTGGTTATAATATGGGCTACATATTCAAGGAAGGTTTAGATCACAGAAGGGTTACAATGGGGCTGCAGAGGATCATTGGTGGGGGGTATCTGGGATGGGGTATTCATGGGAGTAAGTTCATCTGAATATACATGAAAGGTATATAAAATTCTTCCAATGATCAAGGGATGGGGCATGGTCACGATGGGTAGACAATCACTAAATAAATGAGAGAATGCTGAATTCCCAGCCTGGAGAGCTCTGGCACATTCTCCAAGGGAGCAGCAACAGTCCCCTGAGTGCAGGGACAGTGTCTGGCAAAGAGGTTGGCCCAATGATGGGTTCTTGTTATTGATGCCTAGCCTTATGAGTCTCTACTCTTGCAATTGAAACTTGGCCTATTGTTATGGGGTGCCTAATGGTTGCCACCTCAGAGCCTCCTTGTTGCTCAAATGAGGCCTCTCTCTAAGCCAAACTCAGCATATGAATGCATTACTTTTCCCCCAATGTGGGACATGACTCCTGGGGATAAGCCTCCCTGGCAACGAGGGATTAATACCAAGTGCCAACTGGCAACATGACTTGAAAAAGACCTTGAATAAAAGCAGGGAAAGGTAAAGGCAAATGAGTTCATGTGGCTAAGAGACTTCAAAGACAGTCGGGAGGCCATCCCAGAGGTAACGCTTACACACACCTCAGTAGGATCTCATAGACACCAAAGTGGATATCACCCCACACAGAGGGGCTTCTGAGGGCTCTGGAGACACCAAGGTCCTATATAAGTGGGGCTAGCCCCAGAGATTGATGCCTTATCAGTGGGCTCTACTTTGGAATCTTTGCTCCTGAGAATGACAGAGTTGGACTCAAATAAGTCCTCCCTGGACAAGGTCCATCAGTCCCTTCTATTCAAACCTATATGTGAGGCTGAAATTTTTAGGTGTGCTTCCAGAGACTGGAGCCTCTGGCCTGCCTATGTGCCAGCTGTGCCTGGATTCTCAGTGGAGCTGCAACTCTTACTCTACTGCTCAATGGACAAATCACCTGGTGAGGAGACAATGATGGACAATGGCCATCCCAGGGAATGGAGACAGCCTGCAGCTGCAGGCAGGATAATCCCATCCACCATATCCATGGAATATAAGCCAACTCTCACTTGGAGGTGGAGTGGACATCATTCTAGTCCCCTCAGGATTGGGGGAAGAGTTGTGGACTAGAGTGGACTTAAACGTATTCTGTTGCAGACATATTGTGATTCAAGCAATGGAAGGAATAATAACAGTGAGATGGAGCCAGTGGCCACTAGATGCTTTGGGGGCAGGGAGGGGAAGGGCAGTTGTAATACAGGGGCTTTTTCAGGACTTGAGGTTTGTCCGGAGTGATGTTGTGGTGAAAGATATAGGCCATTTTACATCAGCATAAACCATGCAGAACTGTGTGGGAGAGAGTGTGGTCTACGATGTGAACTGTGGTCTATGCTTAGTGGCAAAGCCCAGGACGTGTATATCCATTGCAGGTGATGTGCCAAACTTATGAAAGATATTTATGTGGGATGTTATGGGAGGTTTGGGTGGTGGGGAACATGGGAATCCCTGTAATTTTTGTGTAACATTTATGTAATCTAAGAATCTTTTAAAATATATATTAAAAAATAACATTTACATAAGGGTGAAAAAGCAGGAATAATCGACAATAAAATCACTGCAAATAAAGTTATCCAAATATTGGGTTTAAGAAAAAAAGAACTTAGCCTATTGCTATGTTTTGCCTAAATGTTGCCTCCTGAGAGCCGCCTTGATGATCAAATGTGGCCTCTCTCTAAGCCAAACTCAGCATATGGATGTATTACCTTCCACTCAGTGTGGGACATGTCTCCTGGAGATGCACCTCCCTGGCACTGAGGGATCACTACCAAGCACCAACTAGCAATGCAAGTGGAGAAGGACCTCAAATAAAAGAGGGAAATTGTAAAGGCATATGATTTTACATAGCTAAGAGACTTCAAAGTTATTCGGGAGGTAATCCCAGAAGTAATGCTTCCACACATCTCAGCAGGATCTCATAGACTTCCAAAGTGTAAACTGCATCTAAAAGCTGAACTCCTGAGGGCTCTGGAGACACTTGGTCCTATGGTCAGGGTGAATAGCTCCAGAGTTTCATGCCTTGCCACTGGGCCCTTCTTTGGAGTTTGTACTCCTGAGAGTGACAGTGTTGAACTCAGTTATGTCTTCCCTGCACATGGCTTATTTGTCCCTTATATTTAAACCTATATTTGGTGCTGGAGTTTGTAGGTGTATTTTTCAGAGACTCGAGGCTTTAAGCTGTCCATGTTCCAGCGGGGCCCAGGAAACTCAGCGGGCCATAGCTCATTAGACTCACCCAGGACAACTGGTGGAGACATGATGATGGACAACAGTCATCCCAGGGAATGACGAGATTCTGCACCTGCAGGCAGGATAGATCCATCCATTTTCCCCTGGGATATAAGCCCCCTTTCAATTGGAAGTTGAGTGGATGTCACCATCCCAGAATCCTCAGGACTGGGGGAAGGGCTATGTATTTGACTGGACTTACTGGTATTCTACTATAGACATATTTTGATTCCAGCAATGGAAGAAATTACAACATTGATGTGGAGCCAGTGGCCATTGGAGGCTCTGAGGGCAGGGAAAGGGAAAAACAGTTGTAACACAGGGACATTTTTGACACTTGGGAATCACCCTGAGTGACATTGCAACAACAAATATAGGGCATTTTAAATCATCACATAACGTGCAGAACTCTGTGGGAAAGAGTGTAGACTATCATGTGAACTATGGTCCATGCTGAATGGCAATGTCCCAGGATGTGTTTATCAACTACAATGAATGTGCCACACTAATGAAAGATATTGATGTGGGAGGGTATGGGAGCTGTGGGGTGTGGGGTATATGGGAATCCTTATATTTTTTGTTTAAATTTAATGTAATCTAAGTATCCTTTGAAACAAATAAAAATAAAAGTAAATTTAAAAAGAAGTAAATTATAACCTTTCAGCTCATCCCTTTTTTTATTTAACTGTATCAAGCATCTTTAGGAACAGACAGCCAACATCGCTGTACCATTGAACTCCACAAAACTCTGTTAATGTATTTAAAACCCTCTCACCAAGATCCTTGCCTCTTACAAGCATGGAAGTAGGCATATTCAGTGGCAATATTTTGTGCATCTCTATTGCCAATTCATGCCAGGACTCTCATTGGCCTCTTGATTATTGGAAAGGGAGTCATTAGTGCCCTTGAATCTAATCAGAGTAGGGATCCAATTGCAAAAATCTCAGACCAATTGAGAAATCCCATTTTTAAGATTCTGTTTCTCAGAAACCATTCCCGGTACCAACCTGTATTAGTCAGCGTTTTCTAGGGGAACAAAACTGACAAGAGCTATCTGTAAATAGTATGAGCTTTTATAAAATTGTTTCATGTGACCATGGAGATGCATAAGTCCAAATTCTTCCAGCCATGCTGCAAACCAGGGGCTCTGATGAAAGTCTTTAATGAGCTCCCAGGAGATGCTGGCTGTCTGAAACAGAGATAGCAATTCTTCATCTGAATGCTGAAATAATGTCCCTTTTTTAGGATTTCACCTGATTAGATGAGATGTTACTTATTGCTGATGACAATCTCCTTAGTTAATTGTAGATGTAACCAGCCATCTCTGTAATCAACTCACTGGTGAATAAATCCATGAAATGCCCTTTTATAACAATTAGCCTAGTGCTTGCTTGACCAAACAACTGGGCACCATTACCTGGCCAAGTTGACACATTAGACTAACTACCAAGAAGAATAACTGCACAGCTAAATAGAGAACACTTATTATATGGCATGCCAAGTATTGATTTAGGAACTTAATGTGGTTTATGTGAATGACAAAACAGCTTGACTATCGTAAATAGTTCTATCTGATTAGAGAACTTAGGCTCTGGGTTCCTATAATATACCTTGTAAATCATGCACCCTATATGTGTGAACATATTCTAATCACTCAGACAATAATATATAAGCTGGACTGGATTATGAGCCTGGCATAAGGACCCTGCATACTCATCTGACACATTATAAATTCCTTGAATAAAGAGGATTAGTAAAACAGAGAATATCTCACTTTTCCTTAAGGTGGAACCAACCCAGTTGCTGGTTCGTTTTAAATTAAAATATCAGAACACAAATAAAATAAAACTCTGTGAAAAAGTTAGTAAAAAAAACATTCAATAAAATCAAATTGTCCAGAAAATGTTCATGGTTTATGTTGTGATAAAAGAAGGATTATTGAAATTAAAATGACTTTGAAATATCTACAATATAGATATTTGAGGGAATATTAGAATAGTGTAATATTATACACATAATACACATATTACATCTCAACAGAAGGAGCTATAAGTATGAAGGAAGATATAGGTATGAAGAAAACAGTGATGGTTAAAATGTGTATGATGTGGCCAAGGCAGGAATTTGTATAGAGCTGTGTCATATGCAACTTAATTTGAACTCTAAACTTTAAATTATGCTCCAACAAAAGCTTCTAATCTTCTTCAAGCCTGGTGTTTTCTCACTACCTTGAGATTAAATTATATGCCTCTATAATATGAGAGTTTATATACTGGATTAAGGTATTCATTTAATAAAATTTTTATGGTTGCAAAAATTTTAAGTCTGATAAATCATATACCAATGGGCAGAATTTTTTAAATTACATATTTCTTACCCAAAATACTTCTTTATTAGCCTGTGCTTATACTCTCATGTTTAGCAAAACAATTGATCAAATTATTCTATACAATCATTTCACAGATGTTCCTGCAGTCATCAATAATTGGGCTAAGGGATGTAAAATGACCATTAGAAAGAACAACTAGCAAATAGATGTTTAACATTTGATCTATTAATTTTGTGTATGAGCTTAATACATATTTTCCTCATATTCACTGCCCATAACATTTTTGGCCCACTAAAAGAAATGATAATAAAAGACTTCATGATTATGTTGCATAACATTTTCCCTGATGGGATTTTCTACCCTCAAGAAATCCAAAACCTCCCATACCATGAAGACACACAAATACACAATTGCACACATCCTTGGATAGTTTTTGTTGATAAAAAATCCAAATACTTGTGGAAACAATACTATATTAAACTAAAGCAAACAGAACCATGAAGAAATAACTCATCAAAGTAATTTCCTTTGGAATAAGCAGAAGATTTTATTCTGAGTACCCTTGAGGAATAGAAAATTACATTTAACTCACAGTATAAGAATTGGGGAGAGAAAAAGTAATAATTATTTCCTGTTCCTAGGTCTTCAAAATCTTCCTGTACAGCAAACTACATGAGGGAGTTTGAATTATATAAATGACACGGACCTACAAATTTAGGGTAAGATGTATCTTAACAAATGGGATATTCTAGAACTGTGAGAGACTGTGGTATGTATTATGCCACATATCATGCTAAAATATCATATTCTAGCCCATGGAGTCTTACAAATTCTTTATACAACATAACATTACCTCATTTTCATAGACTTTTAGAAACAGAGGCCAATCAAAATGTTAAAAATTGCCAAGACCAAGAGATAAGAATTGACAATCAGGTTTGACTGTATTCTTGATTGTGTAAACTATTTCCATTGTTTAATAGATAATTTCTTTCAATGCAGTGAATTCTAAGAGTAGTTAGTTAGACTTAGGTTAATTTAGGAAGATTTCTGATTAACCTGTTAAAAGGTTGGATTTTATTCTTAGGAAGATATTTGTCACATAAATTTTTGGACAGAGGAGAGTCACAATTAAGTGTGTGCTTTAGGATGATATTTCTGGTGTTTTCAAATCCAAATAGTGACACCTGGATCTAGTAGGACATATTAAAGTGAGATTGCTATATGAATAATAGTTATTTGATTATTTGGCTCCTGTAAGTTCAGAGAGCTTTTAGTACAATCTTAAAGAAAGCTTAAATGATTTCTCCATATCTACAATGATAACTATACTGAGGACACGAGATTGAAAGTATAATGAATATCATCAAATTTACTTTAATTATAAAAGTGTAATTCAAGGCTATTTCTTCCACATGGCAACTTTCATCTCCACATTTCTCAGGGAGTAGATGAGTGACTTTAACATGGGGGCAATCCCAGTGTAAAACCCAGAGATTTCCTTGTTCTTGACCTCATTCTCACCAGGTAGAACATAGGTATAGATACAGAGCATACTATACAAACCTACAAGCATTATGTGAGAGCTACAGGTTGACAGAGCTTTTCATCACACTGTAGAGGAATGTGTCTAAGATTGTGCAGGATGAATATGTAATAAGCCACCAGGATAGGAAAAATGAAAACCTTTGACATCCTCGAATTGGAGATAACTAAAATACTAACAACATGAATATCTCTGCAGACTAGTTTCAAAAGAGGTTTCACATCCCACATGTAGTGATTGATATGATACAGGCTACAGAAAGGTAAATTGAGGACCAAAAACCCACACACCAGACCACGATGATCAGCCTGTCATATCTTTGCCTGTTCATGATAACGATGTAGTGTGAGGGCTTGACAATGGTAACAGCAGTCAAAAGCCATGGACACCAAGATGAATATTTCCACACCTGACAGAAATGGAAGGTAAAAAGCTGGTTTATACAGTTATCATACGAAATTATTTTTCTCTCTGAAGCTAAGTCTCTGATTAACCAGGGAAACACAATGGAGCTTAATGAAAGGTTCAGGAGAGTGAAATTGCAGAGAAAGTAGTACATTAGTTGTTAAATTAGATGGCTACAGTAGTTGTGAGTAAGATGATGGATGATGACATTCCCAATTAAGACTGCCAAGTAAAACAGCAGGAGCAAGAAACAGAACAGAAACTCTATTTTCTTATTCTCTCATAGGCCCAAGAAGACAAATTCAGTGAATTTATTCTTATTTTCCATGAGGATTAGATGAGTTCAGAGTACAGAAAAGAAACTTAATATATCTGAAATAATACAGAAATTAATAATAAAGATCAAATAACCTTTTTTAAACATGGGAGATATTCATAGATGGAAATATGGAACAAATCATAATAGTTTTTCTACAGGATATATCTTTTCAATGCTTTGTAGATTAAGGCATTATTATCATATCAAATCATATTTAATGAGTACATATTATATTCCTGCTCTTTTAAAAATATTTTGCATTCATAAAACTCTCATAGCAATCTAATGTATAAGAAAGTATTATTCTTATACTCATTTTACATACAGGTAAATAGAAGTAAGAAGGGTTCAATTAATAACACCAAATCTTTAAGATATAAAGTAGCAGATCTAAGTAATGAACCTGTACTTGATGCCAGCTTCCTTGTTCTTCACTGAAATTTTATATATTTACTTGTGCCAAATGGATTCCAGCTCTTTCCACGTCTGTAAAGAAAAACGGTGTTTACTCATCTTTGCCACCAACTCACTTGATATATTTATGCAATTCCCTCACATATTCTATGCTATATATTATCTATCTGTACAATCCTAAACTCATACTAAATTTCCATTCAACCAGTGAAACTCATCATTTTTCTTTAAAATTTAACAAATAAGGGCTCTTAATCATGTAGGAAAAATAATCTGAATTAGTTCCTAATAATTTCAGTGAATTTTGGCATATTTGTTTGAGGTTCCAGAATTAGTCTGAAAATAGGGAAATTGAAGCAGCAATTGTTGGGTAACTTAATGTAAGAACACAGGACATTATTATATGAAAGTGTCACCTTTCTCCTAATTATTGCAAAAGCACATTTTTTGAAGCTGCTATTAGAAACAGTTTAGGAAGCAAATTGCTTTCTGTTGCCAAGCTGAATGACCTAATGAAATGAAAGAATGACCTACTTAATTAAAGACACATATGTATTACATGAATTTTGACATTCAGTTGTAGTGTAACTGTGAGGAAAGAGATCTTAAATTGAAAATATATGTCCTCCTCATCAATATGGTTTTCTAAAAAATGTAACTATCAATGGATTGTTATTTTTTACAGTGAGGGAATGATATGATTTAGTGTACAGATCCCTAATCTAGAGATGGTGAAAACAAACATCTGGTTTTTGATGTCCTAGTAATTTCTAACCTGCTAAGCCTAAGCACATTCATTCTGAGATTTCCATTCAATTGATAAGTGGAACTCTTTATTCTGGGTCTATTTACTCTCTGCCAAAAGGAAAGAAATAGTCTATGTAAAAAGTATGATATAAAAAGGCTTATACTTCTAACTGAATTCAAGACCATGGGCTGCCTCCTTAAATATTTGGTTAGGATCAAGCTGTTGTATAAGAAATGGTAATCAGTATATTTTTCAGTTAATTAGTTTGCCTGTGTGTTTGTCTGTGTTCAGGAAAAAAACTTATTCTGTGTTCAAAATATAGCTTAAACCATCAAGTTCTCTTGTGTATGCTGAAAAATCTGATGTGTTAAAGACCACATAGGGATCGAGAGATAACTTTACATTAAAACTGTAGAACAAAAACTGGAGAATTCAACTGTAGAAACCAAATTCTAGATTTAGAATAGTTTCCTGATAATAATGCAAGCCTCAGCATCTCTTAACACCTGTCAGCCCTCCTGCTGTGCTTGCAATGATTGAATATCATTTGGTAAAACACCATCTAGGAAAAGATTATTGACAACGTGCCCATAGAGATTTTACTAGGGCTCCTCTGAAAAGGCACCCTTACCATGAAACCCTTGGAATCCTCCTTAAATCATTTCCCTTAAGGTAGTTTATAATCCTTAAAAACTCCCTGTACTAAATTTAAATCCAAACTCTGTGTGTGTGTGTGTCTCTTTCTCTTTCTCCTTTGCTCTCTCACAGATGTGTTTGTGCATACATGTAAAATATGCAGGATTTTTGGAGAGAATTTCTAATTGAACTTTTGACATAGAATTCAAGGACTCTCTCTTCTACAAGTCCCCTTTATGTATAGCAGCCAATGCATATGTAGTTCTGCCTGCAGAAATAAAGCCCATCATATTATAATGGTCATAAAAATTTTAAGCCTTTTACTTCTTTTATTCATTTTCTGTTTGATGTTACTAAGAAACATTTTGTGTTACAAGCTGTCAGCTAATCTTAGGGTAATGGTTAGAATTTGGAGAACACAAAAGTGCATAATCAATATGTCTCTCTCTCTTTTTTGTGTGTGGCTTGTTTCCCTTTTTTGCCTTTTTCTTTTTCCTGTTTTGGGCAGAAGGAGAGTGTCAGCTGAAACAAAAGTGAGCAGAATGTAGTTAATTTTAGCCCTTTTTTCATTACCCATTTCCATCCAACATCAACCCACCTGGGTACCCACAATAGATGTCAGACCCCCATTCTTACTAGCTCCCACATTCTTTGTGATTTACTTTCAGCTGTCCACATCTATTGAAAATAATTTTTTATTGTATACTCAAAATAATATAGCATTTGCCTCTTCCCACTATTTCTGTATGACCCTGACCAAAAGTACTTAATAATATTTCATAGGTATATATATATAGCAAATTAGGTAATGTTACATAAAGAAAAACAAATAAATTCAGTGGAATAGTAAAATGCTCCTTTATTAATTATTGATAAATAAAGCAGGTAATAAGTTATTAAGAAATAAATATTAGAACAGCAAAATTAAAAAGAATACTTGGGCAAAATTAGACATAAATAAAATTATACATGCAACATTTAAAGAATACATATTCTAGGAAGCAAAAACAGAATATTTAAAAAGTTTCATTATTAGGGCATTTAATAAGCCTCAAGAATTTTAAAGGAGAGACAGTATTTATCTATATATATGCATATATATGGAAAGTAAAATTATATCCTGCTAAAGATCTAATTGTTATGAAATAAACTATACTGGAAATTTTTAAATACCTATAATTGGATGATAATGAATATGTTTCAGTTCTGGACTTGGAAGTTGTCACTCCCATTCTATAACAATAAAAAATCTGAAAATTTAACATCAACAGCCTTAACATAATTGACTTCATATGACCAGCCAATAACCCCTAACCCAAAATTGCAGAGAGAAATAAATATAAAAAATCAAAGCATACCTGGAGTAGAAACCACATCTGTAGTCAGCCTTGGGTGGGAAAACTAAAAAAGGTAGTTGACTAATTGCTGGAGAATGAACATGGACTAGCTTGAGAGATAAAATCTCATGGAGGCTCAGTCTAAGAGGTACCCCCACACTTTCAAGAGTCTTACCTCCAGGAGACATGTCAGATGCCTACTATAAATTCCAGAGGAAAATTCCGTTTGCTTCCAATAGGCCAGGAGAGCAGTAACCATTTTGAATTAAGCCCTGAGAAGTCTATCTTCTTTAACAAATGCCTTCCCTCAAGGGAAAGTTGTTTCCAGAACTTAATCTCTTGGCTTGTTTCCAGAACCTAATTGATTTGGGGGAAGGAAAATACTCAACTTCAGTGTCCAGTAGCTTCCTTTCTCCCAAAAGAAAGGTTATATGAAATTTCTATTGCTCCACCTCTCAGCCAACACTTGCTATTTTCTGTCTTTAACTACTATAAATTGAAGGTAGCAGTATTTATAAAGTTTCAGTTTGCAAGTACCTAAGGACTATTTAGGTATAGTGTATCATAATTTAATTATCTATAGTGGATATATCTTCTTTGATAAAGTATCTGTTTGAAACACGTTTATTTTTTATTAAACACATGTTTAATTTTTATTGCTTTGAGATACTTTTATACATTCTGGGTTGCAGTTCTTTAAAAATGAAATACTTTTCAATACTATCCCTTCATTGTAATTTTATTTTTCGTTCTATTAGTATTCTCATTCTTACAGTAAAACTTTTCATTTTGTTAAGGTCAAATTTATGATGTCCTTTCTCTTAAAGTTCAGGGTTTTGTGGCAAACCTAAAAATTATTTAACTAATCCAAGACCATTAAGATTTTTTTTTCCACATGATTTATTTTAATCTTTACTATTTTTATATTATGCATAGCTATATATGACTTATTTTGAAGTAATTTTTTAATAAAGCATTTGATATAGGTTAAGGTTCATTTTCTGGGCATAAGTATGCTCCATTTTTCCATGTACATTTCTTGAAAAGACTATTCTTTTTCGACAGAATTGCCTAGAGTTCTCTGCTAAGATTTATTTGAATGCACAATTGTGTACTCACTTTTGAACACTGTAGACCCTTCACTAACCTATTTGTTCATTTTTAGGAAAATACCACACTGCTTTGTTTATTGTAGTTTTATAATATGCCTTGATATAAGGTTAAGTTCTATTATTCAGTTTTATTGGCTGTTCTACATCCTAGTCATTAAAAAATGCCTTCTTGATTTCTTTGCAGAGATTGTGTTGAATCTACACATTAATTGGGGAGGAGGAGAATTGATATCTTTAAAATGCTGTTTTCCCATCTATGAATATGGAATGTAATTCCATTTATAATGTATTCTTTAGCTTCTATCATCAGAGTTAGGTAGTTTTCAATGTAGATGCTTTGCACATATAATGTCACATTTTATCAAATATTTTTGATTGCTATTATAAAGTCATTAAGAAATTCTTTCTGATTTTGCTATAAGTAAAATGTTTACATTTGATTTTCATATATTGATCTTATAGCCCAGAAATTTTCTAACTTAGTAAAGGAAAAAGTGCCTTCCATTTTGAGTAGGAAGAAGTAAACAGTCTGAATTTATAGGTAATATATATGTCCATGCAGAAAATTCTATGAAAAGTTAAGAAACCCTAGTATATTTGACAAGAAACAGAAATGCTGTACTAAAACAAAGAGGAAAGATATATTCTCTTTCTCTTTCTTTTCCTTTTTCTGTAAGAGCTTGTGTAGCATTAGTATTATTTCTGAATGTTTGGTAGAACTCACCAGAGGAGCTATAGAAAAAGGTTTTTCCTCTTTGAAGATTTGAAATTACAGGGTAGATGCAGTAAGTGGTCCTGGCCATGGGGGCACGCCCTGATGAGTGGCCACGCCCTCTAGTATGTCTTGGTGGAGGCTGAGGCTCCTGGGGCACAGAGTTGCTCTCCTGTGGCTATGGGACTTGGGGAGTGTCCTGGCCATGGAAGGTGTGACCCAGCCCGGCTTTTAGGTCTGGGACCTGTGGTCCCTGCGGGCTAACATGGGAGGTGTGGAGGTCTCCACAGGAAACCCTCCGAGCCAAGGGAGAAAGCTCAGATGAGCTCATGGCTACTCCTGGGAGGATTTAGTCTGTCCAGATTTGCATCCCCAGAGGCCTCTCCTGGAGGAGTCTGAGGGAGCCCAGCGCTAGAACAGCAGGTACTGACTGGATCTTTCTCCCCTGTACCTTTGTTACCAAAAGTACTGCCAGTCCCATGCCCTTCTGCCTCTTGCAGGTTTGGGCTTCCAGGCTCTTGGCAATGTCCCAAGAAAGAGTTCTCAGATGCAATACAAATTAAGCAAGCAATCACAAAATTTATTATAAAGTGAAAGTAAAAGCAAAAGTGCACACTTGAGAACAGAGTTGCCTTCCTGCTAAAGGGGGGGTACACTCACTGGGTGCAGGGAGCTGTCTTTATTGTGGACATTTTCTTTCCTCTGCCTTCCCCTATGTTAATGAAAGATTCTATTTGCTGTCCTGATTGTTTGCTTTATTGTTTTTCTATTGGCTTATTCTATAGGCCACTTAGGTTGTACTTGTCAGTTTTTAGGGAACTAATGAGGAAGCCTTTTGTTTGGAGTGCTTCTGGGCTTTTTTTTTTAAGCAGAGCTGTTGGAATGGGACCCTGTGACATGGCTTTTCTTAGGGTTTAAGCTGTGGTATTTATGGCTTTTGTTCTTAGGCTGCCTTTTCAGCAAGGAAGTTTCTGGATGGTGTTTGCAGCTTTGCTTTCGAATCGCCACCTTCCCCCGTTCAGTATTTTAACTTAACTCACACTTCCTTGGGCAGCTTTTCACACTATTGAGTTTAGTCACTGATTGGATAATAGCCATTCCACAAGTAGTTACTGAGCACTTACTGTCTATTAAGACCTCTTCTAGTGCTGGGGATATTGCAGTGAACAGACATGGTCCCTGGCCTCCTCAACCCATATTATACTGGAGGAGAGACTGGAAAAAAAAAAGCAGCCTGCTTCATCGATCTATGCATTCATTTCACAAGCCCACTGAGCACATGCTCAGCACTGAGGATGCAGCAGACCTCCTGAGGGAAAATGGATAAGAACATTAACTACCTTTGCCTTTCCCCTGCCCCCAAAGAGTGCCCTGGAATGTCAGTGGAGCATCCAATGACCACACTCTGGGTTCCTCGATGGAGGCTGGGCTCAAGGAGTCTTCTCTGAATTGGGAGTGGTCTAAACCAATGGACCATCAGACATAGTTTAGGGGTGCTTCCGCCAGGGTGACCCTGAGTTACCTGAAGGTAATTGCAGCCCTGAGACCGGGTGAACAAGAGATTCCTCAGTCTCTCAGGGCAGGGCCTGAGCATATCTGGCAGCCCAGGCAGTGCAGGGTGGGCTGGTCAAGCTGCAGGTCTTAGTGCAGAACCTGACATGGCTGCCCTGGGCATGGCAGTGGGTGGAGAGGGTCTATAAATATGCCTGTGTCAAGATCTTTAAGTAGGACTCACTCCTGCTCAGGCGCCAGATCATTCAACTGGTGCCAAGCCCTATCAGTGTAGCAAGTGTGGGAAAACCTTCCAACAGAGCTCGATCCTGATGCCCTTCCAGTGCAGCAAGTGCAGGAAGACCTTGAGGCATAGCACACAGTTGATCACACACCACAGCATCCACACCCAGGAGAGGCCTTATGAGTGTAGCACCTGTGGAAGGCCTTCAGCTGCACCTGGTGGCTGCTGCAGCTGTAGAAATTCCACCATAAATGGAAGTCCAGAGGGTGTGGCTCATTCAGGAGAGGTGAGAAATGGTCCAGGGGGTTATCCCCAAGCTTGATTGTAGTAGTGCCACCACCTGAGGGAAGGACAGTGTGAAAGGCTCAGCTCAGAGCCCTCTCCATCACAAGACATAGGGGGAGAGGGAGCCATCTAAGTTAGGATGCACTCAAGGTTCCATGTTCCTAAACCCAACTAAGCCACCCTAGAGGTGTACACATAGGCTCCAAATATACCCCTGGGAATAGACTCTGTATTAGTAAGCCAAAGGGGTGCTAATGTGAAATACCAAAAATGGGTTGGTCTTTATAAAGGGTATTTATTTGGGGTAGAAGTCTACAGTTACCAGGCCATAAAGCATAATTTTCTTCCCTCACCAAAGTCCATTGTCACGTGTTGGAGCAAGACAGCTGCTGGCGTTTGCCAGGGTTCAGGCTTCTGGGGTTCCTCTCTTCCCAGGGCTGCATTTCTCTCCAGGCTTAGCTCCTGTTTCCTCCACAAGATCAGCTGTAGACAGTCAGGAGTACAGCTTGCTTCACTTCTCCTGGGGCCTTCTTTCCAACATGAAAATGCTTCTCAAAAGACTTCTACTCAAAACTATTCTTGCCATGACTTTTATATTTGATTCCCCACCCACCAAGGGGTGAGGCTCAACACCCTAATCATAACCTAATCATGCCCAGATTAACAGATCAGTTTACAAGCATGATCCAATTATATTTTTGGAATTCATAATTACATCATATTGGCCAACGGTTACAGACTCTGTGTGGGTTTTGTTCTCTTTTTCACACTCATCTCTTTTCCAAACATTAACTTGTAATATTCTTTGTTGTTATTCCTTCATTTATTTGATTTTAAGATTGGCAAAGAAGAACAGATAATGTCTGAAAGGGAAGAGGGACAGAGTGATAAAACAACCATTTTCATTCCAACTGCCCAGTGGGGAGGGGGAAGGGCATGAAGATAGAACCCCACAGCCTGTAAGGTGTCCCAAAGCTGGGAGATAGGAGGTCACAGTGACGTAGATTATATGTAAATGAGCCAGGGCCATGCAGGCTCGTGGTGGCCCACCCTGTCTCCAAGCTTGCCTAGCCTCCTTTTGGCCCTGGCTAAGTGAGGGCAGCATTGCAGGAGCAACCTGCATTCACCTGGGAAGATATGGCTCTGGGCTTGAGTGCAGAAGATACTTACTGAGGACACGGGTCCCTACATGGGGGCCCCTCACCATGCACTCTCCAGGTCTCCTTGCTTTGGAACAGAAAGGCTTCTGAGAATCCAGTGTTCCATGAGCTTAGCTGAGCAAGCTGATGGTCATAATCATGTGGTGACCAAAAAGACTCTTGCTCCCCAAGACTTTTGGGGAGAAGCCCCCTGAGGGCCTGCTGGTGAGTCAGAAAGTCTTAGCAACCCCTCCTCAACATTAAGGCCTCCTTCTCCCTGGCAATCCAGGAATACTGAAAGATTCTGCTGCAGCTCAAGTTTTCTATGAAACTTGTGGCAGAAAGGAAAGTGCCTGGTCTATAACAAAAACCCTGGCCTGCAACTTTTACTTTTAGATTAATGTGTTTTCATGCTAAGTAGAATTTATAACGTGAAGAAATTTATAAAGAAGAAAAAAATATTCCCTTTTTCCCCTTGTCCAGAGATAGCTGCTGCTGAATTTTTGGGTGTATTTTCTTAGTCTCTTTGTAATGTATGTGTATAAATATTGATTTTCAGGAAAGAAAAGAAAAAATATTTTACTACAAATTCAATTTTTTAAATAAATATGGGCCTATTGAGAGGATCTATTGTTTAGTTTATGAAAATTTAAAAAAATTCAATAAAGCATTATTAATAAAGAGAAAAGAGAGAAAAAAAACACAAAATATCAATATAATGAAACTCTTATACATTATTGAAAGTGCTGCAAAATTGCACATATTGAAATACTGTTTGACTTAAATATTCCTCAAGAAACACAAGCAAACCCAATGTATTACTAACATAAATGCACATATCATATGTAACAGGCACACATACACATGGACACTTTATTTAAAATCCAAATATTCCTTGGTAAAACTTTATAATATGTAGGGGTAAGGATTAATTTGTGGTAATAGTTAATTAATTTGTGTTAATTAATAGTGTTTCCTTGATATAAAATTTTTTTATAAAAGTATATTACATGAGGTGCTGGAGTTTGTAGGTGTACTTCGAGAGACTGGAGTGTTTGGCCTGCCCATGCGCCAGCTGTGCCTGGAATCTTGGAGGAGCTGCAGTTCCTACTCTGCAGTTCAATGGACTCACCCAAGTCACCTGGTGAGGAGATGATGATGGACAATGGTCATCCCAGGGAATGGAGAGAGTCTTCAGCTGCAGGCAGGATAATCCCATCCATCTTATCCATGAAATATGGGCCCCATTTCACTTGGAGGTGGAGTGGACATCACCATCCCAGATTCCACAGCATTGGGGGAAAAGCTATGGACTAGAGTGTACTTACTGGTATTCTGTTGTAGACATATTGTGATTCAAGCAATGGAAGAAATTACAGCACTGATGTAGAGTCAGTGACCACTGGATGCTTTGGGGGCAGGGAGAGGGAAAAGCAGTTGTAAAACAGGAGCTTTTTTGGGACTTGGAAATTATCCTGAGTGACATTGCAATGACAGATTTAGGCCATTTTACATCAGCATATAACATGCAGAACTGTGTGTGAGAGAGAGTGGTCTACAATGTGAACTATGGTCCATGCTTAGTGGCAAAGCCCCAGGATGTGTATATCCATTGCAGATGATGTGTCACAATAATGAAAGATGTTTATATGGGAAGTTGTGGGAAGTGTGGGTTGTGGGGAACTTGGGAATCCCTGTAATTTTTGTGTAACATTTATGTTTTCTAAGCATCTTTTAAAATATATATATTTTTAAATATATTACAGAATGTTGATAGTCTTTTAGATTTCATTCCTACCTTGATGGGCACTTGTTGATATATGTTAAACTCTTTAGCTTTTCAGTTCTTACTTATTTCACTATTCATATAATTATTAGTAACACATGTTATGTTCCCCATATGTGAGAACTCTGTATACAGTCAAATAAAAAGAGGGGTGTTAGGTTTGAACATTTGTTAGAAATTATATTTTTAAAGAAAGATGTGTTGTTTGCATCATGCACATATTAAATGTGTTTTACTTTACTTTTAGCTTTCTTTTTCTCTTTCCAAAACAATGATATACAAATAGTATAGTAATCAAATATTTCATATTCCAAAGCTTTCCCTCAAACATTTAGACTTTTCATCTAATATTTACATAAAACTGTACCTAGTGGTAAATATAAATATGTGGTTCAGAATTCTCTGATTTCAAACCATTTTGAAATAATATACTTTAGTTTTATCTAATTTGCATTTCTTAGGTCAAAATTCATACTTATTTTCTAAATTATGATAGCTGTTTATTCCTCAATAGTCCCTAAAAGCCCATCATTCTTCCAAGGGAAGGTGATATTACAATCACTGTGGTTAGCAGAAGTAAAAATAATGTTGAAGAGATTCAGTTGAGAAGAATCTTTGTCAATAAAACAAATAACAATTTTTCACCATAAAGCATATAAGAAAACTCCTGTTACTGTAAGGATGGCTATTTCCAATCAACAAGCCCTCTTGATCTGCCGCTATAAAGGACAAACATGTGTTTTATTGAGAAGATGATTTAATGAGAGTGCACAAACAAGAACTGAATAATGTTCCCAAAACCAGTTCAAAGTGAAAATGGGATCTAGAGTTTTTCATAGGGAAAAAAAAAGTAAAGAAGAGCGGTAGTTGAGAAGAAAAACAAGTAAGAAAAAAAAGTGACACCAGGGGTCCTGTGAGGAGGGCAGGTGCAATTTGTCAGTCTTGTGTTGTCTCAAGCACACCCAGCTTGTCCTTGATTTCAGTGGCTAATAAACCACAGTATAGATACAGTTGTGCAGGTGCAGGGCTTTCATTTCTCCTTTCTCAAACAAAAGATATCAAGTTTTTTGTCTCTGAGAATAGTTACAGATTTACACCATTCTATCTGGTTTGGCTTTGGAGATGTACTTATTCCTGAAAAAAAAAAATTAGAAGGTCTGGGTTATATCTTTCAGGGAACTAAGTACAAAGAATAAACTTAAAATTAGAATAATAGAAAAACACCTCAGTTTTAGAATTTTCAAAGCTCCTTAAGTAGAGAAAATTCAATAATCACATTTTCCAGCAATCACTCCTATGAAAGTATTGATGTGATACATGATGAAAGGAAGAAAATAATAAGCCTTCTGCTATAGAAGTGTTTCAAACGGTTTTAACAAAGAGCTAGAAACACTGAAAAGTTTAAAATAAACTGAGCAGTCTTTACCATGTGTTTATTACTTAATGTCCTTAAAACTCATTTCCTTATCTATACAACTGAGAAATTGTTACATAATTTAGAAAATTGATGAAGGATAAGTGAGGTAATGTGAAATACAGCAGTATCATACATGGTTCATGCCACAAAAGTCATTTTCTTTTTACTTTGTTCTATGTGGGAGGGATTTTACAACTACTGAAATTGTTAGGCACACATATACAAAAAAGTCCAATAAAGAAATAAACACAGTAAAATAACAATATAAATTTGAAGAATGTGATATCTTAAGTATCAATTTCCATAATCAGTTAATAAAAACATTAATAAGGTGATAAATTGACCATTTATGGCAATTCTTAACACTAATCACTACTCTGATTCTGTTCCCTTTATGAAGGAAATATAGTGAAACAATTACTTTACTTCTTGAGTAGATTTAATAAATATTCTGCTTGCCCTTTTGAGTGTACTATAGCATGATAAGAATAGATGTTTTTATTGTTAAAGTAAGTTACCATAATAAATTCAAATTTTCTCCTGCTGGTAGGCAAATGTGCCATGTTATACACTTACCTTAGTTGACCCAGATGAAATTTAGTTGAGGTTGCTGCTTCATCAGGTCTGTAGGACAGATCATCTTTCCATGAATGATTCTCATACTCTGAGATGTAATGAAGTAAGCCCTGATGGTTTTCAGAATCTTTAGGTCCTGTGAACCATATTTTCCTTTCAATTTCTGCCTCTGGGAAAGAGCATATTTATTCTCTAAGTGTCTTTCCACTTGGTATTGGAAGCAGATAACTTATTCTCTGTTTTACCAGTCCACAGCCAGGGGAGATTTGTGCCCAGGACAGTTGAAACTTATAACCAATTTTTATGAGACTTTGAAAGTAGTATTCTCACTGAAATGACTTGAGACTTTTTGGATATTTTGATGGAATGAATGTATCTTACATATCAAAAAAAAGTATGTCTTTTTGTGGTCCAGAGGGTGGAGTGTGGTGGTTTGTAGCTGTATGTCCCCCAGAAAATCATGTTCGCAAAGCTAGTCCATTCCTATGAGTGAAAACTATGGTAAGTAGGTTTTCATGAGGTTCCTGCATTTACGGCATGGCACTAGGTAGGTCTTAAGCCTCTAACTGGAGTCCTTTATAAACAGGATAAATAGAGAAAGAAAGAGAGAGAGAGGGCTACAGAAGCAAGTATATGAAAGCTACTAAACATGAAAGAGAAAGTGAAGACCAGCAAATGCCAACATATGCCTTGCTATATGGCAGAAGACCCAAGGAGTGCCAGGAACCAGATTTTGGGAAGAAAATATCACTTTGATAATTCCTTGATTTATGCCTTCTCATGGCCTCAAAACTGTAAGCTTGTAAGTTAAGAAATTCTCATTGTTAAAGCTAACACTTTTTATGGTATTTGCTTATAATAGTTTAACAAACTAAAACAATATTGCTGTCTGATTATTGCAGAACAATTTGTTGAAAAAACTATCCTTTCTCCAGTGTATTGCCTGAAAGTGTTTTTTGATGTTTAGCTTAGCTTATTTGTGCAGCTCTACCACTATACTTTCTAGTTAGTTCCACTGATTGTTTGTTTGTCTTTTTGAAAACACCACATTTTTTTGATCACTGAGATACTTTACCTTGATATCAGATCATGTATGTTGTCCAATTAAATTTTAAAGTCTGGAGGATAATCTAGATCCAGTGCACTTACATATAAATATTATAAAAAGTTTGTAAATTTCATAAAAATTTACATATATGGATTTAGTTTTGGATTGCTTTGACATATAGAATAATATAGGAAGAGTTGAAATCTTAATAATTTTGAGTCACCCAATCCATGGAAACAATATTTCTTTGTATTTTCAAAAGTCTTTGTATTCTCTCAGAACAATTCTGTAGTTTTCAATGTACATGTCTTGCACCACATTATATCACATTTATCCTTAAGTATTTCATATTATTATGTGTAATGAATGACTGTTATGGGTTGAATTTGTCCCCCCAAAATAAGTATTCAAGTCCTAATCCCTGCTCCTGTGAATGTGAATGTAATAATAACAACTTAAATCCAAACTTATTGGCAAAAAGGATATAATAAAATTAGGAAAGATATTAATTATTTAATGAAGTCATAAATACAGAATATTAACAAATCCAAATCTATATCATTTTTGTATAGATTAATAAATGTCAGAAACCAAGATCTATCAAGAGAAGAGAGGGCAGCAAAATGGAAGTAATCATCAGGAAAAATTAAACACATATTTTTAATTTCAGTGTAAAATTGTATGAATATGAAATATTACTTGAAAATATCTTCCTCTAGGGAATGTTATCATGTCCCCACAATATACATGTTCAAGTACAAATCTTTAGTCGTATGGATGTGAAACCATTTGAAATTAGGACCTTAGAAGATGAGTTAAGCTGTGGCCAAACTGAGTGAAGGTGTACCTGTATCAAATAAGGTTGATGTCCTTGTAAGCAAATAGAGAAAGATCAAATGAAATGGGACATCGGGAGAGATGCATCTACAAGCCAAGGAAACCCAAGTTTTGCAAGCATGCCAATATCAGAACACTGCAGATTCAAGGGGAATATCAGGATAAACATAAGGATAAAACACGGGTATTGGATGTTGTTTTAGTTTGCACATTGCTAAAGCAAATACTATGATTACACAAGAGGGATTTATTTTACTCATGGTTTTGAGAATAGTAGAAGTTCAAATCAAGGTATCTTTAAGGTAATGCTTTCTTCATGAATATTTGCATTCTGGGGCTGTAGGCTGGTGGTTCTTAGCCATGGGCAATTCTGTCACATAGCAATGCTCATGGCAGCATTTACTATTCTTTGTTCTCTTTTGGGTTCTGTTGAGGTTCAGTTTCTGGCTGCTTCCTCTTTGGCTTTCTCAATGTCTGTATTTCATCCTGCCTATATATAAAGTACTGCAGTAATAGGACTAATCCTAATTCAGGATCCTGAATGCATTGGACCACACTTTAACTGAAGTAACTTCATCAAAGTACTACTTAAAATTGGTTAAGTTTCACTACTATAAATGTGTTAGTTACATGGTCCATTTTATCTCTTGGTTTTCTGTTGTCATATATTACTATGATCTTTCTTATAATCCTTTCAATTTCTATTACTTACATTCTTCATTTTTACACTCTTGTCCAGGGCTCTATCCCTTTTCTTTTCCTTTCAGGCTGTCATGCACACTTTAACACTTCATGTAGATTTGGTTCCTTGGCAACATACTCTCTCAATTTTTGTTTGTCTGTAAGGACTTTGAAATTGCCTTCAGTTCTGAAGGATAGTTTTGCTGGATATATCATTCTTGGCTGGCAGTTTTTCACATTCAGGACATTAAATGTATCATAACCCTGCTTTCTCACCTCCATGGTTTCTAATGAGAGATTAGCACTTAGCTGTTTTGAGTTTCCCTTGTAAGTAATATATTGCTTTTCCATTGCTGCTTTCAAAATCCTTTCTTTATCTTTGGCATTTGAAAATATGAATAGTAAACGTCTTTGAATGGGTCTACTAGGAATTATTCTGTTTTGTGGTATGTTGTTATTCTTGAATATTGATATTTATGTCTTTCTAAAGGGTTGGAAAGCTTGAAAGGAGTATATTCTTAAATATTCTTTCTACCACTTTTCCATTCTATTTTCCTTCTGAGACACCTGTAATGTGTATGTCTGTGTGTTTTATAATGTCATTCAATTCTTTGAGACCGTGTTCAATGTTTTGCATTCTTTTCCCTGTCTGTTTTCCTATCATTTCAAGTTCAAGTGCTCTGTCGTTAAATTCACGTATTTGTTCCTTTAGCATTCCAAATCTGCTTTTATATGCCACTAGTGTATTTTAATTTCATCCATTGTGCCTTTAATTGTCATAAGTTCTGTGACTTCTTTTGCAGACTTTCAAATTGTTTGCTATTCTAACACAGTGTCATCTTCATATCCTTTAACTATTTAGTCATATTTTCCTTCATCATCTTAAATTGGTTAAAGACTTTGTGGGAACGTAATTTATTAGTTTTCTAAAATCCTGGGTTTCATCTAGTTTCTTGGTTTGTTTGTTTGTTTGACTGGGTCATATCTGTGTGTTTCTTAGTATGGGGTGTTATCTTTTATTGCTATGTAAGCATCTGTTTATGTTGCTGATTTTTCTCTGCTTGTTAATTTTCCTTTCTTGTCTAATGTTTTTATATCACAGCTCTTCATTGATTTTTAGTTTATTTTTTTCTAAAATTTTAATATTGCCCTATTTAAGTAGTCAAAACAGAAGAAGGGAGCCTGTGCTTCATTAACTCTACCAGTACTACAATAGTGACTAAAAGAATAAAGTATTTAGGAGTGAATTTATCCAAGCACATAAAAGATCTGTATTAAGAAAGTTTTCCACTACAATCTGTATGGTAATGTTATTTTTCTTCCTCAATTTAATCATGTGATGTATTTTATTGATTGATTTTCTGCTGTTGAACTTACCTTGAATACCTGGGATAAAACAAAATTGATCATGATATATAACTATTTTAATGTGTTCATGGATTCAAATCACAAGTATTTTGTTGAGGATTTTTGCATCTATATTCATTAGAGAAAATGATCTATAATTATTCTTCTTTCATATTGTCTTTATGTGGCTTTGGCATTAGGTTGATGTTGGCATCATAGAATGAGTTTGGCAACATTCTCTCCTGTTTTATTGTTAAAAGAATTTGAACAATGTTGGTATTAAGTCTTCTTTGAATGATTGGTAGAATTCACCTGTTATGT
>JAQZBX010024854.1:0-29890 GCA_029593785.1 Cabassous unicinctus
GCCGGAGTTGTTGCTGGGCAGGGAACTGGTTACAGGGTTGGGCAAGCAGGAGGGGGAGAGGGGGGTTGAGGGCGGGAAACTTGGCGGGAGACTTGTGGAGGAGGGCTGTTTTAATCGGTTACTCGCAGCAGGGGCCCAGTTAGGCGTGGTCACCTTATCCGGGCCAAGTGGGCAGAGGCGTTGTCACCTCTTGCAGCACTTTCTGCTACTGAGGCCAACCAAGTGCCTTATATTCCACAACATTATGTACTCATCATTGTTCTACAAGTTATGAGGATAAGTTAAGGAATAAGACTTTTGCCTGCCAAGTAGACTTTTACCATCTGGATAAGTCTGGTACCTATATGGAAGTGTATTAATTTCCTAGGGCAGCCATAACAAACTGGGTGGGTTAAAACATCAGAAATTTATTCTCTAACAGTTGTGGAAATGAAAATTCCCAAATCAAGGTATTGGCAGGATCATGACTTCACCAAAGTCTCTTGAGAAGAATCCTTCCTTGTCTCTTCTGGCTTATTTTTCCTTGGCTTGTGGCAATATAACTCCATTTTTTGCCTCCATCATCACATGGCCATCTTCTACTTATGTGCCTCTATCTTCACATGGTGTTCTATTCTGTGTCGCTGAGTAATTTATAAGGACATTAGTCATATTGGATTATGGTCCCAACTTACTCTGGTATGACCTCATCTTAGCTAATTATATATGCAATGACTCTATTTCCATATAAAGTCACATTTCTAGGCACTAAAAGTCAGAATTTCAACATATCATTTGTGAGAAAACAATTCAACCCATAACAGGAATCACAAAGCTCTAGATAGTATATGATGAGAGTTAAATTGTGTTTTACAATGGAATTTATGAATTGGAAAGGATCAGAGGAAAGCAATGTCACAAAAGGCAGGGTTACCCTCTCACTTGGAGGTGAAGTGGACATCACCATCCCAAACTCTTCAGGATTAGGGGAAGAGCTATGGACTAGAGTGGACTCACTGGTATTCTGTTGTAGACATATTGTGATTCAAGAAATGGAAGAAATTACAACAGTGAGGTGGAGGCAGTGGCCACTGGACGCTTTTGGGGCAGGGAAGGGAAAAGCAGTTGTAATACAGGGGCTTTTTTGGGACTTGGAAATTATCCTGAGTGACATTACAACGACAGATATAGGCCATTTTACATCATCATATAACATGCAGAACTGTGTGGGAGAGAGTGTGGTCTACAATGTGAACTATGGTCCATGCTTAATGGCAAAGCCCCAGGATGTGTATATCCATTGCAGGTGATGTGCTACACTAATGAAAGATGTATATGTGGGATGTTACGGGAGGTGTGGGAGGTGGGGAACATGGAAATCCTTTGTAATTTTTGTGTAATATTTATGTAATCTACGCATCTTTTAAAATATAGAAAAACAAAAATAAATAAATAATAAATAAATAAATAAAGGCAGGGTTAATAAGAGAGGGCCATATGAAAAAGATAATAATTGATTTGGGAAGAAGTCATCAGTATTTGAATGGACAAAAA
Organism: Cabassous unicinctus; assembly: GCA_029593785.1. Taxonomy (NCBI): domain Eukaryota; kingdom Metazoa; phylum Chordata; class Mammalia; order Cingulata; family Chlamyphoridae; genus Cabassous; species Cabassous unicinctus. Next base: position 1,534 of record JAQZBX010024854.1, read on the forward strand.
AATGGAGTAAGATTGGGTGTTTCAAGTGAGGATAATAATAGTAAAATTTATGAAAAACTCATGTTAGAGAAGAAATGGCCATGGCCTATATTTGGAATAGCAAAACTCTGTTTCTAATGGCCTAATTAGAGTGATTGTATGATTGGAAGCAATGAAAATCATAAAGTGAAAATTGAGGAGGGCACTACAAGATGAAACAGTATTCATCAAAATTGTTGCAGAATACAACTAGCATTCTTGCCATATACTAAATGCTTAAACAATGTACATTCTCAGACTCTGTTCCAGATCTGCTGAAATATTTTCTAGCATTTCTTGCAGTAACTCTGAATTGCTAACACCACTCTCCCAGGTATTCTTTTCTACTCTAAAATTTAAGTTCTTTGTTTTGGAACATCCTTAATGGGCATTGTCAAATTTTATACAAGTGGTAGAAAGTACGTGTAATTGTTTCAGTACTTACTTGGTTATAAGTTTGGAATGGAATAAGTCAATCTTAAATTATATTTATAAATGTATAAGTTCAAATGAAAGTAATCTATGATAGCTCTGCAAATATTACATTTACTTTGGGGTGATGTTTTTTAACTACTGAGAAAGTATCATGTATACAGTATGCAAAAGATGGTGACTATGATGGTAGAAGTTCCCAACATTTGCAGGATTTAATTCTTGAAAATCTCCTGAGATGTTTACTGCTATTGTTATTTCATGGTTACAGAAAGTTGGTTCTTGGAAGATTTACTCTATGGAAAAAAGAAAGCACTCATTTTTGTGGGACTAAGCCATATCTAGCTTATAATACATCACTCTATATTGTGTTAGCTAAGGTTCTCCAGGGAAATAGAACCCATAGGGGATATAATGCAAATATTATGAGATTTATTAAAGGAATTTGGCTCACATGACTATGGGGAAGGGAAAGTCCAAATTCTGTAGGACGAGGCACAAGATGAATGCCTCTGATAAGGGTTTTCTGTGAATACCAAGGAGAAGTTGGCTGGCTGAAGTAAAGATGGAAATGATTCCTTCTGAAAGCTAAAGTCATCAGTTATCCTTTTAAGGCCTGCAACTGATTCCATGGGACTTCTCTCATTGTTGAAGGTGATCTCCATAATTGATTGTGGATGTAATCAGCAAAAGATATAATCAATTTGCTGATGATTTAAATCTATGAAATATCCTCACAGTAACAATCAGGCTTGTATTTTTTTACCAAACAATTGGACACTGTAAGCTAGCCAATTTGACACATGAACTTAACCATCACATTCTACCCCTTGACAACCTGGCAACTTACATATTGCCTTATACCATACTTTTTCTAAGTAATAAAAATAACCATCATCTTTTCACTTAACAATACTCAGCTGTCCTGCATACAAGTGGAAACTCACTAACTCTTTCCCCAGAAAAGGGTACAAGTCCCTAGGTAATATTCCCTCTTAAACTTTATACCCTATCACTGAAATACTATGGCATAAAATTGATATAACTTATGCTTTATGGTAAAGGGATTAGATAGGGAAAAATGATATATGCTTCTGTATATATACAAACATACTCAAAACAAAACAAAGAAGATGTATAAATGCAAATATGTAAATATTTACTACAGTCATCATTTTTGTAACTGGTCATATGGTCATGGCTTGTATTTATAACTACCTTCTTGCACTACCCATTCCATATTCCCTTTACCCTCAGCAAACATATCGGCTATCTGTGGTTCTCTGACTGGTGAGGTGACCCAAACATTTGTTACTGAAGTTTCTGGGTGAGTAGTAGTCCTACCTGGATTGGGATGTTGCAGTTTTCCATTGACTTTTACAACAGGACATGGTAGTTCTAAGAAAAGTTCTAAGAGATCACCTGTATGTACTCCAGACAAACTCTGCTTTACCTCCATTGTGTAAGTACAGTCCAATTTCTCCTTGATAATCAGGATCAACCACCCAGCCAATATGGTAATGTCCATCTTTGCCTATTGAATCAGAGGCATGAGGAACCCAAAATGCCCAGGTGGCAGTCTTAACTTCCAGTTCAGTGGAATCATTGATGTGTTTGAAAGCACTATTCCTTTTGGAAATAAGACCCATAGACCAGCACAGCTTAAGTTTACAGGGACAGAAATAAACATTATTCTAGTGGACCACTAGGGATAATACTTAGTGGTGTTCCTCCTATTTCCAACCCTTTATTTCTGGAACTGTGAATCCTGGCTATGGAAGTAACAGTTACATAGAATGGAAGATGATTTAGAGCATATGTAGCCTCCTGGAGAACATTGCCTTATCCCTGCAATGTACTGCCACCTATTCAAAATGCCATTCCACCCGTCTATCAATCCAGTTGCTTGAGGATGATGGAGAACATGATAAGACCAGGGAAATCCATGAGGATGTGCTTGTTCCTGCACTTAATTTTGCTTTGAACATTGTTTCTTGATCAGAATCAATGTTGAGTACAATACCATTTTGGTGGATAAAGCATTCTGTAAGTCCACATATGGTAGTTTTGGCAGAAGCATTGTGTGCATGGAAGGCAAACCCATATCCAGAGTATGTGTCTATTTCAATTTAGAACAAAACATTTATCCTTCCTGATGGAAGTGATCCAATGTCATAAACCTGCCACTGGTAGCAGGCTGATCACATTGGGGAATGATGCCATATCAGAGACTGAGTGTTGGTCATGGCTGCTGGCACATTGAGCACTCATCAGTGGCTATAACCAGGTCAACCTTGATGACTGAAAGCCCGTGTTGTTGAGTTCAATCATAATCTCCATTCTTACCTCTATGACCATCATGATCACGAGCCCATTGGGCAATGATAGGACTGACTGGGGAAAGAAGCTAACTGGTATCCAAAGAACAGGTCATCCAATCCACTTGATTATTAAAATTCTCCTCTCCTGAATTCACTTTCTGATGAGTAATTACAATTATGTGGAAAACAAATATCTTCATGTTTATTGCTCATGCAGAAAGGTTTGTCCATGTACCTCCCTTACCTCCAGACCTCTTTGTCACCAATTTCCCACTCATGCTCCTTCCTTGTCCCTGACCATCTGGTCAAACCTTTGGCCACAGCCCATGAATCAGTATACAAATGCATCTCCAGCCATTTTCCTTTCCAAGAAAAATTAATAGCCAGGTGCACTGTTTGAAGTTCTGCCCCACTGGGAGGTTTTCCCTTCACCCCTGTCCTTGAGGAATGTCCCAGTAAGGGACTGTAGTGCTGCTGCTATCCACTTTGAGTGGTACTTATATATTGTGCAGAACCATTTGTAAACCAGGCCTGAGTTTTCTATTCCTTAGTCAACTGATCATAAGGAACTCCCAAAGAGGTCATAGCTGTGGGCTGGGAAACAGAAGTAAATGTGGCAGAAGTGAGGGCCATTGGCATTTGGACCACTTTCTCCTGTAAATTACTTGTGTCTTCAGTGCCTGCTCCAGTCCTACATCATTCATATACCCCCATTTTATGATGGAGTGCCTCTGTGTGCTCCCAAATTTCTGGCTCTGTGGGTCAGACAACATCCAATTCAGCATGGGTAACTCAGGACTCATGATAAGTTGGGGACCCATGATTAAGCATTAAGTCTCTACCAAGGCCCAGTTGCAGGCCAGAAGGGAACCTGGCCTTCCTTTGTTCAAGGAATTTTAGGTCTCTAAACTGTTTCAAATCTAGGAATTGATTGAGGGGCCATGACTCTCTGTTGTTGTAACTCAAGTTTGAGTCTTATTCACTTGACGTAGAACCCATTTGCTTTTACAGAACAAGTACAAATTTAGTAGACTGCCCATCTATTTCACTTCTAGGCAATCTATTATCTACTAGCTAATGCCACAGATCTCTGCAAGTTAGACTATTGTGATCATTGTTTGAATCCAGTGGTTTGATTCTATCTTCAGCAATACCATACATGCTTTCACCGATTTCTTAATTTTATATACTTAATGATTAGTTATATCATTTACAATTTGTTTTTTGTAATAGTTTGCAGTTCTCTACTGAAATTCTCAATTTTTATTTTTTTTTAAATCTCCTTAAACTTACTAAAGGTAGGTATTAAAATTCTTTTTACTATTGAGTGCTACTTATTTACACACAGACCTCTTTTGTGATTACTTGATATTCTCTTCTTGTGTCTTTGGTTATTGTGCTTTTATCCTGTAGAGAAAACTTATTTTGAAGCCCTGGAGTCATTACTAATCTCACACTTTTAAAAATTATACAAACCTGGTAGAGACACTTCCAGGAAGATATTGAACTAGAAAGACATGGGATTCTCTTCTCTTCTAGAAAAATAGCTATTGGACAGGCATAGATGGCCTGGAAAAAAATCTACTAGGGTTTAGTACATCAGGGGAAGGCTGGACACCACCCAGGAGAGAGAGGGAAAAAGGAAAAGAATCACTATGGCAAAACTCTGAGTTAAAAGCCACAGCTACTACTGCTGGCACCCTATGCCACACTAAAGACATTTTTGGACTTTCAGGCCTCTGGGATGGAGGCTACAGACAAAGTGGGGCCCAGGGATGTACCTCCTCAGGGCAGGGGAGAGAGACAGCCTAAGGCTGATTCAGCTTTTGACCCACAGATTTGGTCTGCTGTGCCCCATGAGCCCTTCCAGGCCAGGTAAGACTGCAGCATTGTTTACCTTGGGAGCCATCAAGAGACTAAGGGATCCGGGACTAAGATCTGACCCTCTCAATTTCCCTCTCTACTAACTGGGTCTGATTGTTGAGGACAGAGAGAAAGGTGGAATTATTTCCTACCCAGGAAAAGGGAAGAGGCTGCCAGCAAAGGTTGAAGAACTGTCTCTGAGAAAGTTTGAAATACAAGGCTCTTAGCCTCCAGGCAGGGTCCTCTACCACACTGACCTGGTCCATATTGCAGCGGATACAGTCCAACCAAGTATTGAAATGAAAAGGTTACTAAAGCCTGCCATCTGCTAGCAGACCAAGGAAGTGCACATAAGGGAAGTAAGTGAGACTTTTTGCAGCCTTTACAGCCTCCTTCCCCAAGGTTGTTGGAAGCAGGTCTGTAACCCACTACTGGGTCCAGGACCCAGTTTGAGCAACAAACAAGGACAAACCAAAAGATCCAGGTTGAAAGAAGAATCAAAGAACAACAGTAACACACAGCCTCCTGGCACTAAATCCCTACTAAAGAAGGAAATTGAGCATTAGAGTAAACTCACCATCTTAATCAGATGCCTAGCAGCAGCAAAAAATTATAAGCTTTACTAAGAAAATGAAAGACATGGCCCAAGAAAAGGAATATATCAAAACCCCAGAAGAGATGCAATATTTGAGAGAACTAATTAATGAGATGCACACAAATTTCCAAAATCATATTAATGAGTTGAAAGACAATAAGGCTAAAGAGATAAAATGAAATCAAGAAGACATTAACTGAACGCAATGAAGAATCTGAAAATATAAATAGAAAAGTAACAGAGCTCATAGGGAATGAAAGAGATGCTAGATGAGATCAAAAACATATTAGAGGCATACTCAAAATGATAGAAGAAAGAATAAGTGATACAGAGGACAGAACAGCTGAAATTGAAGAAAGAATAGAACAGAGAGAGAAAAGAATGGAACAAATTGAGCAGGGGCTCAGGGAGTTGAATGACAACACAAAATGCAACAACATATGTGACATGGGAATTCCAGAAGAAGGGAAAAAGGAAGAAAGAGTATTTCAGGAAGTATTGGCTGAAAATTTCCCAACTCTCACAAAAGAAATGAACTTACATGTTCAAGAGACACAGCGTACCACAAACAGAATAAATCCAAATACATTTACTCCAAGACACATACTACTCAGAATGTCAAATGTTAAAGATAAAGAGAAAATTATGAGAGCAGCAAGGGAGAAGGAAACAATCACATACAAGGGAAGCCCAGTAAGACTTAGTGCAGATTTCTCATCAGAAACCATGGTGGCAAGAAGGCAGTGGTATGATACAATTAGGATAATGAAAGAGAAAAACTGCCAGCCAAAAATTCTTTATCCAAATAATTGTCCTTCAAATATGAAAGTGAATATAAAATATTCACAAACAAACAGAAACTAAGAGAGTGTATAAAAAAAATAATCCACCTTTGCAGGAATTATTAAAGGAAGCCTTACAGCCTGAAAGTAAAAGACAGGAGAGAGAGGCTTGGAGGAGAGTATAAAAGAAAGAACACCACAAAGGATAACCAAAAGAGTAAAATTACAGAAAAAAAATAAGATATGACATATGAAAACCAAAGAATAAAATGATGGAAGTAAATAATGCATTTACAGTAATATCGTTGAAAGTGAATGGATTAAATGCCCCAATCAAAAGATACAGACTGACAGAATAGATTAAAAAAACAGAAGCCATCCATACACTTCTTATAAGAGACTCACCTTAGACCCAGGGATACAAACTGTCTGAAAGTGAAAGGTTGGAAAAAGATATTTCACAGAAATATTAACCAAAAAAGAGCAGGGGTAGCTATATTAATATAGGGGAAAAAAAACATACTTTAAAAGCAAAAAAGTTATGAGTTAAAGAAGGCCATTATATGTTAATAAAAGGGAAAATATACCAGGAAGAAATAACAGTCATAAATGTCTATGCACTTAACCAGGGTACCCCAAAATACATGAAGCAAACTCTAGAAAACTGAAGGGAGAAATAGACATCGCTACAATAGTCACTGGAGACTTCAACACAGCATTCACATCATTACATAGAACACCTAGACAGAAGATCAACAAAGAAACAGAGAATTTAAACAATATGATAATAAGTATAATATATATAACAGACATATACAGAACATTGCACCCAGACTCAGCAGGTTATACATTCTTCTCAAGTGCCCATGGATTTTTCTCCAGGATAGACCACATGTTAGGTCACAAGGCAGCTCTGAATAAATATAAAAAGATTGAAATTATACACAGTACCTTCTCAGATCATAGTGGAATGAAACTGAAAATCAATAATTGACAGGAAAGAGGTAAATTTCCAAATGTGTGGTGGCTAAACAACACACTTCTAAATAATCAGTGAGTCAAAGAAGAATATGCAAGTGAAATCAGTAAATACATTGGGAAAAATGAAAATGAGACCACAAATGATCAAAATTTATGGGATACAGAGAAGGCAGTCTTGAGAGGGAAATTTATATCCCTAAATGCCTATATTAAAAAGAAAGAAAAATGAGCTAAAATCAAAGCTCCAACTGAGCAATTGAAGATACTATAAAAAGAACAGCAAACCAATCCCAAAGCAAGCAGAAGGAAAGAAATAATGAAGATTAGAGCAGAAATAAATGAAATTGAGGAAAAAAAAAAAAACAATAGAAAAAATCAACAAAGCCAAAACCTGGTTCTTTGAGAAGATAAATAAAATTGACAAACCCCTAGCTAGACTAACAAAGAAAAAATGAGAGAAGATGTAAATAAATTCAATGAAAGGGGGGATGTTATGACTGACCTCACAGAAATAAAATGGATCATAAGAAGATATTATGAGGAGAGAGATAGATGGCATTGGTTTAAGCAGGCACTCAACAACAAAAAACGGCTGAGAAGGGGCAAGAGCCTGTCTGAGTGAACTGTTTGGGGAACCCACAGAGCAGGAGGCTTCAGGGCATCGATCTGCAGAGAATGGGACAAAGAGATAAAAAGCCCAAGGGAAAACCATGAGTTTCTCACTCTGGTGGCTGGAAACAGCAGGTGGCTAAGCCCCACCCTCAAGGCAAAAAAACACTGTAAACACCCTGACTCCCACCAGCCACCGCGCGGGAGGGAGCCTTCTCCGGGAGTAAGAGGGTTCTGGTGAAGGGTGGAGAGGGGTTTCCTTTCTGTGGGTTTGGTTACCTGGAACCCCTTTGAACTTTAGGAAGCATACCAGATGGCAAGAGGTGGCCCCAGGAAGAGGGGAGAGGTGAATCTGCTCAGGCAGCCTGACTTACCTAACTGAAAACTATCAAAATTCCAATTCCCGTAAGTGAAGCGGGCAGTAAGAAGTGCTTAATAATTTTCCAAGGGCCTATTAAAGGTCACCTGAGAGGAGGGGGATTCTGGAATAGGGTTGAGAGTCATTTCTCTGTGGTGAATTAGGATACCAGAATCCCATTTGAATTTCAGAAGGGAGCTCAACCTGACCAGGAGAGGTGAGGGGGTATCCGAACACACAGGCTCTCACATCCTGCTGCCCTGGGATAGATAGCAATAAGAATAAAAAGGGAGCAGGGACAGACAGGCTCCTAATCAGCAGAAATCTTCCCAACTGCAAAGATTTAAACTTGTTCTAGAGAAAGTGACTGGATAGCTCTTTAGCTAACTGACCCAATGAGAAAATTTAGCTCAGTGGAGGAGTCTCTGCTTTGAAAATATGAGGTCCCTGGTTCAATTCCCAGCTCTCTTTAGAGTAGTGATCCACCGGGTTATCAAACACCCAGCTGATACTTTAAGACAGGGAACACATAGATGTTATTTGTGTATTAACTTCATGTGGGTCTCTTATTTTTCTTAAAAAAAAAAGGTTCCTTTTAAAAATTTAACTTAGTTTACTTGGTAAAACCTGATTCAAAACCTGCAGAGGGCAGTCTGCAGGATAATTGATTGATGAACTCCAGCAGGCTGAGAAGTTCCTCAGAAGCCTAAGAGGGAAGGCAGTTTTTCCTTAGTTTTTGTTTGATTGCTTACTTCAGTTTTTGTGTTTTGTTCTTTTTTTCCTCCTCTTTCTTCCCCTGCTCCATTTTTATTTAAATAGGTGCTGCTCTCTTGTTTCTTGTTTGTTGCCTTCCCCCCTTTCTTTGTTTCCCATTTTTTTGTATACCAAATTTGTCTACCTATGCTATTTCTTTTCCATCCTTCATCTTCCTATCTTCTGCTTTCTGTTTTTGTTCTTTCATTCCACCTCTCTTTTTTAGTGTTCATATTTTCTTGTCTTTATTTCTATCTCTTTTATTCTCTGTTTTCTTTATTTTTTTAACTTTTTAAAATTGTCTTTTCTTTTATCTTTCCCTCTCTTCTTATCAGTCTCGCCTTTTAATTCATTCTAGATATTTTTCTCTATTCAGTTTTTCTCATTTCATTGTTTGCACCCCACTTTTTTATTCTCATTCCTCTGTCCTTCTTACGTGAGTAAATTTTCATTTTCCTAGGTCTTATAGGGATCCTCTTCTACCTTTTACTCTTATTATTACTATTATACTATTACTCTTCTTACCTCTTTCTCCTTTTCTGGCCCTAATCTTTTTCTTTCAATGGAACATAGACAACAAAGAAATAGAATAAGAGGAAAAAAGTGTCAAAGAGAAAACTTACCACATACACAAAAATAGCAGCTAAATAAAACCCTAGAGTAGAGAGAAACTAATCAACTTAATAAACCCATCAAGATAAAGAGATGCCTAAATGCCAACAAAAAATTATAAGTCATACCAAGAAACAGGAAGACATGACCCAGGCCAATGAACAAACTAAAAACCAGAAGGAGATGCAGAACGTCGAAATACTAATCAGAGCTATCCAAACAAATATCATGAATCAACTTAATGAAGTGAAGGAAGAGATTAAGGATATTAAGAAGACACTGGGAGAACATACTGAAAAAACTGTAAGCATGCAAAAAAAGATAACAGATATGATGGTGATGAAAGGCAAAATCAAAGAAATCAAAAATACACTGGAAGTACATAACAGCCTATTTGAACAGCCAGAGGAAAGAATTAGCAATGTGGAAGACAGTACATCTGAAATCAAACAGATAGTAGAAAAAAACCAGCAGAGACTTAGGCACCTGAACGACAACACAAACAGACAAACATATGCATTATAGGCATCACAGAGGGAGAAGAAAAGGGAAAAGGGACAGAAGGAGTGTTGGGAGAAATAATAGCTGAAACCTTCCCAACCCTATTGAAGAAGTTGGATGTACATGTCCAAGAAGTGCAGAACACCCCAAACAGTATAAATCCCAAGAGGCCTACTCCAAGACATAAACTTGTTAAATTGTCAAATTCTCAAGACAAAGACAGAATACTGAAAGCAGCAAGAGAAAAGAGAACCATCACATACAAGGGAAGGTCAATAAGATTAAGGGCTGATCTCTCATCTGAAACCATGGAGGCAAGAAGACAGGGGAATGAAATAGTTAAGGTGTTTAAAAAAAATTTCCAGCAAAGATTTTCTATCCAAGAAATCTGGCATTTAAAAATGATGGAGAATTCAAAGCATTGATAGATAAACAGAAATTAAGAGAGTATGCCAATAAGAAAACTGCACTTCAACAAATATTAAAGGGAGTGATGCAGGTTGAAAGGAAGAAACAGGAGAGAGAGAGTTGGAGGAGAGTGTAAGAAAAAAAAAAAAACAACAAAAAGAGAAATAAAAACAACATATGACATACATAAACCCAAAGAAAATATGGCTAATGTAAGTAATTCCTTGACAGTAATAACAGTGAATATTAATGGCTTAAACTCACCAGTCAAGAGATACATTCACCATTGGCAGAATGGATAAGGAAATATGACCCATCTATATGCTGTCTTCAAGAAACCAACCTTAGACCCAGGTTTTCAAGGAAGCTGAAAGTTAATGACTTTATAACAATTTTATAAGCAAACAATAAGCAAAAAAGGGTGGGAGTAGTTATACTAATATCAGAAAAAGCAGACATTAAATGCAAAACTGCTGAATAGACAAAGACAGACACTATATATTAGCAAAAGGGGTAATCTTTCAATAAAAAAGAACAATCATAAACCTTTATGCACCTAACCAGGGTGCCTCAAAATACATGAGGCAAACAGTGGAAAAACAAAGTGGAGAAATAGATGCCTCTACAATTATAGTGGGGAACTTTAGTACACTATTATCACCATTAGACAAAACATCTCGACAGAGAATCAATAAAGAATCAAACACTTTGAACAATACATTAGAGGATCTGGACATAATAAACATATACAGAACACTACATCCAAATACAACATTATATACTTTCTTCTTGAGAGCACATGGAGCACTTTTCCATGATAGCCCACATGCTAGACCACAGAATAACTCTCAATGGATTCAGAAATATTGAAATTATACAAAGTAATTTCTCTGACCACAACGGAAAGAAGCTGGAAATCAGTAAGGGCCAGAGAAACTGATTAGGCACAAAGAAATGGAAGTTAAACAATACACTCTTAGAAAAACAGTGAGTCAAGGAGGAAATTACAAAAGAAATCAGTAACTATCTTGAAATGAATGAAAATGACAACACAACATATCAAAACCTATGGGATGCAGCAAAAGCTGTACTGAGAGGGAAATTCATAGCCATAAATGCATATATCAAAAAAGAAGAAAGAGCTAAAATCGAAGACCTAATTGCACACCTAGAGGAATTAGAAAAAAAACCACAACAAAGTAACCCAAATGGAAGTAGAAAAAAGGAAATAACAAAGATTACAGCAGAATTAAACGAAATAGAAAATAGAAAAGCACTAGAAAAAATAAACAAAACCCAAAGCTTGTTCTTTGAGAAGATCAATAAAATTGACAAACCCTTAGTTAGCCTAATAAATTAAAAGAAGAAAAGATGCAAATAAACAAAATAAGAAATGAGGAAGGGGATATCACCACTGACCTCACAGAAATAAAGAGTATCATAAGAGGATACTTTGAAAAATTATATACCAACAAGAAGGATAATTTAGAGGAAATGAACAAATCCCTAGAAACACACATGCAGCCTACACAGATGAAAGAAGAAATTGATGAACTCAACAGACCAATCACAAGAAACAAGATTGAATTAGTCATCAAAAAACTCCCAACTAAGAAGAGCCCAGGACCAGATGGCTTCACAGGTGAATTCTACCAAACATTTTGGAAAGAACAAACACCAATCCAGCTTAAACTCTTCCCTAAATATATCAGTGGAGGGAACATTGCCTAACTCATTCTATGATGCCAACAGCACTCTAATACAAAAGCCAAACAAAGATGCCACAAAAAAGGAAAATAACAGACCAATCTCTCTAATGAACCTAGAAGCTAAAATCCTCAACAAAATATTTACTAATTGTACTCAACAACACACCAAATGAATTATACACCATGATCAAGTGGGTTCCATTCCTGGTATGCAAGGATGATTCAACATAAGAAAATCAATCAATCTAATACACCACATAAACAGTTTGAAAATAAAAAATCACATGATCACCTCTATAGATGCAGAAAAAGCATTTGACAAAATACAGCACCACTTCCTGATAAAAACACTGCAAACGATAGGAATAGAAGGAACCTTTCTCAATATGATAAAGGGTATATATGAAAAATCCACAGATAACATCATATACCATGGTGAAATCCTAAAAGCTTTCCCTCTAAGATTAGGAAGAAGACAAGAATGCCCACTATCACTGCTCCTATTTAACATTTTACTAAAAGTATTTGCATGAGCACTTAGGCAAGAAAAAGATATAAAAGACATCCAAATTGGAAAGGGAGAAGTAAAAATTTCACTATTTGCAGATGGCACGATCCTATACACAGAAAGCCCTAAGAAATCTACAACAAAGCTTCTAGAGCTTATAAATGAGTTTGGTAAAGTTGCAGGTCATAAGATCAATGCACAAAAATCAGTAGCATTTCTGTACACCAATAATGAGCGATCTGAGGAGGAAATCAAGAAAAAAAATCTCATTTACAATAGCAATTAAAAGAATCAAATACCTAGGAATAAATTCAGCTAAAGTTGTAAATGACTTATAAAGAGAAAATTACACAGCACTGTTAAAGGATATAACAGAACACTTAAATGAATGGAAGAATATTCTCTGTTCATGAATGGGAATACTTAATATCATTAAGATGTCTATCCTACCCAAAATAATCTACAGATTTAATGCTATTCCAATAAAAATCAACACAGCATTTTTTACTGAATTGGAAAAACTATGAAATTTATTTGGAAGGGCAAGAGGCACTGAATAGTCAAAGACTTAATGAAAAAGAAAAGTGAAATTGGTGGAATCACACTAACTGACTTTAAAATATACTACAAAGCTACAGTGGTCAAAACTGCATGGCATTGGCACAAGGATAGACATACCAACCAATGGAACTGAATTGAGAGTTCTAATATAGATCATCTTGCACCCATTAGACTGGCAGTTATTAAAAAACAGAGGACTACAAGTGTTGTAGAAGATGTGGAGGAATGGGAACCTCATCCACTGCTGGTGGGAATGTAGAATGGTTCAGCCATTGTGGAGGAGACTTTGGTGGTTCTTCAAAAAACAAACTATAGATCTGCCATATAATACAGCAATTCCACTTCTGGGTATATACCCAGAAGAATTGAAAGCAAGGACACAAACAGACACATGCACACCAATGTTCGTAGCAGCATTATTCACTATTGCCAAAAGTTGGAATCAACCCAAATACCCATCAACAGATGAATGGATAAACAAAATGTGTTATATACATACAATGGAATATTACTCAGCTGTAAAAAGGAATACAGTACTAACACATGGAATAACATGTGAATCTTGAGAACCTTATTTTGAGTGAAGCAAGACAGGCATTGAAGGACAAATATTACATGATCTCACTGATATGAATTAAGCAAATAAGCAGACTCAGAGAGCTAAAGTGTGGGAGATAAGTTTACAGGAAATAGAAAGGGAGAAGAAGGTTGTGAGCCAATACACATGCAAGTGAAACTTATGATAAGGTGGAAGAGAATAGTGCAATGAAGGTATATGACGGGTGTAGTGATACTGTTGGGTTGGGCAGTGCAAGTTAGATGGAGGGTGGGGATGGTGGGTTGGATGGTCAATGGAACTGGGGGAGGTTTGGGGGAGCGAGCAGGTGAACACTAGGGATTGGTGGGTATGTGGTTGAAACTACAATGTTGGGAAAGCTCTTTTGGCAACACAACAAGGAAGGGTTACTGGTTTAGGGTGTTGGATGATGGGGGGCATTTAGGAGAAGATGCACCTGGGGCAGTCTTCTAGACAATGTGCGAGTGATCATATTGTCATAGTGTGTTGTATCAGTAGGTGGAGACCCACATAATGAGCAGGAAAAAGTTGGACTCTCATCCTGGGGAGGACCGATATGTTCTCAAATATAGGATTAGGTGTCTCTCGAGAGTGTGGGCAGTTCCTAATAGGGGAGGACAGACCAGTGTGTCAAGCCCTCAGTATTGTTGCAAGTAAGTATGAACCTTGTGCTTCAAGGAGTGAAGCCTGGTGGTTGCTGTGGGCCCCAATGGGAGGGAGAGGGAGGAATAGAATAGAAGGAAGAGAGGGTATTTAGGGAGCAATGGAAGCGTTCTGCATGATCCTGCAATGATGGATACAGTCCATGTTAAATTTCACAAAAAATTTGTAAAAGTGTATAGTCTAAAATGTAAACCATTGACTATGATTACTAGTTATGTTTCAATTTTTGTACATCAGTTGTAACAAATGTACCATCCACATATAAAGAGGTTATTAATACCAGGAGGGGAAAGAGAAGGAGGATGTTGGGTATATGGGAGACCCCTACATTCTGTGTGTGACTTTACTGTGACCTAAATCTTCTTTGAAGACAAAATGAAAAAAAGTAAGACACTGGGGAATAAATGGAAAAAAATTTCACTGTACATACAGGACAACAGGTATTACAGTGATGAAAGGCAAAATGTTAAAAAAATTTTTTTTTGAGATTTTTCATTATTTTTTAATATCCCATTGTTTAAATTTTATTTTAGTTTTAGTTTTTCTAAATTATTATGTATTTTATTTCTTATGTTTAAACCTAATCATTATTTCATTTTCCTATTAATTGTATTTTGTGATATTCTTGGCTTCATTTTTTAAGAAGTTTGATCACAGAAAGGTTACAACTATGGCAGGGGAATATCATTGGTGTGGGGTTTCGGTGATGGGGATACATGGGAGGAAGTTCACCTGGGCATACATACAAGGTATATAAATATGGTCAACTGTTCATGGGGCATTGTCACAGTGGGTAGAGATTCACACAATAACCGAAAGAACATTGAATTCCCATCCTGGGGAGCTCTGCCACATTCTCTAATGGAACAGCAACAATCCCCCAAGTATAGGGGCAATGACTAGTGAAGAAGGATGGTCCATTGATGGGCCCTTGATGTTGACAATTATGCTTACGAGCCTTTGCCCTTGAAATTGCAACTTAGCCTACTGTTTTAGGGTGACTAAGATTTACCACATGAGAGCTTCCATGTTGCTCAAATGTGGCTTCTCTCTAAGTCAAACTCAGCATATAAATGCATTACCTTCCCCCCAGCAAGGTACAAGACTCCCAGGGATGAGCCTCCCTGGCACCGAGGGATTACTACCACGCACCAACTAGAAACTGGAAAAAGACTTTGAATAAAAGGGGGAAAAGACCGTGAATAAAAAGGGGAAAAGGTAAAGACAAATTATTTTATATAGCTAAGAGACTTCAAAGCGAGTTGGGAGGTCTTCCCAGAGGTAACGCTTATGTACATCTCAGCAGGATCTCATAGACTGCCAAAGTAGGTACTACCCCAAAACAGCGGGGTTCCTGACGGCTATGGAGACACCCAAGTCCTACGGTCATGGAAGATATCTCTGGAGCTTAGCACCTTGCCAGTGGGCCCTACTTTGGAGTTTTTGCTCCTGAGTGTGACAGTTAGACTCAGTTGTGACTTCTTTACACATGCCTCTTCTGTCCCTTCAATTTGAATCTATAGTTCGTGCTGGAGTTGGTAGGTGTATGTCCAAGAGTCTTGAATCTTTGAGCTGTCCATGTGCCAGCTGGGCCCTGAGCCTTTGTGGAGTTGCAACACCTACTCTCCAGTTCATTGGACTCACACAAGATAACTAACAAGGAAGTGAGGATGGACAACCACCATACCAAGGAACAGAGAGAGTCTACAACTGCAAGCAAGTGAGACCCATCCATCAGCAATATGGGATCAAAGCCCCCTCCTAATTAGAGGTGGACTGGCCATCACCATCTCAGAATCCTCAGGATTGGTGAATAAAATATGGACTAGAGTAGACTTACTGGTATTCTACTATAGACATTGTGATTCTAGCAATGGAAAAAATTATATCATTGATGTGGAGACAGTGGCCACTGGAGGTGCTGAAGGCAGGGAGAGGGAAAAAGAGGTGTAATATGGGGGCATTTTTGGGACTTGGAATTGTCCTGAATTACTTTGAAATGACAGATGCAAGCCATTATATATCCTGTTATAACCTACAGAAATGAGGAGGAAAGAGTGTAAACTACAATGTAAACTATAATCCATACTTAGTGGCAATACTCCAAAATGTGTTCATCAATTGCAGTGAATGTACCACACTAATGGAAGATGTTGTTAATGTTGGGAAAAGTGGGAGGTGTGGAGAGTGGGGCATATGGGAATCCCTTACAGTTTGTTTATGTAACATTTTATGTAATCTAAGTATCTTTTAGAAAAAATAAAAATATATGTGCAAAAAAAGATATTATGAGAAACTGTATGCCAACAAATTAGATGACCTAGATGAAATGGACAAATTCCTAGAAATGCACAAACAACCTATATAAACACTACCAGAAATACAAGAACTTAACAAATAATCATATTTAGAGAGATTGAATCTGTCATCAAAAATCTCCCAACAAAGAAAATTCCAGGACCAGATGGCCTCACATGTGAATTCTACCAAGCATTTCAAAAAGAATTAATACCATCCTGTTTAAACTATTCTAAAAAATTGAAGATGAGGGAAAATCACCCAACACATTTTATGAAGCCAAAAACACCCTAATACCAAAGCTAGATAAGGTCACGACAAGAAAAGAAAGTTACAGATCAATCTAATTAATATAGATGCATAATTTCTCAACAAAATACTTGTATATTGAATCCAACAGCATATCAAAAGACTTATACATCACGACCTAGTGGTATTTATTCCCAGTATGCAAGGATGGTTCAACATAAGAAAATCAGTCAACATAATACACCACATTAACAAATTGAAGGGAGAAAAAAAACATGGTCATCTCAATCAATGCAGAAAAGACATTTGACAAAATCCAGCATCCTTTCTTTATAAAAACACTTTGAAAGACAGGAATAAAAGGAAAATTCCTCAATGTGATAAAAGCCATACATAAAAAACCCACGGTCAACATAATACTCTATGGGTAAAGTTTGAAAGCTTTTCCTCTAAAACCAGGTACAAGACAAGGATGTCCACTGTCCCCATTGTTATTCAACATTGTACTAGAAGGTCTAACTAGAGCAATTAGACAAGAAAAAAAATTCAAGCATCCAAATAGGAAAAGAGGAAGTAAACCTCTCACTATTTGCAGATGACATGATCTTATATTAGAAAATGTTGAAATGTCCACAACAAAGCTACTTGAGCTAATAAATGAGTTCAGCAAAGTGGCAGGATACAAGATCAACATGCAAAAATCATTAATGTTTTTGTACACTAATATTGAGCAATCTGAAGAGGAAATCAGAGAAAATATTCCATTTACAATAGCGACAAAAAGACTCAAATACCTAGGAATCAATTTAACCAAAGAAGTACAGAACCTATAGTCAGAAAACTACAAAGCAATACTAAAAGAAATTAATGAATATCTAAATAAGAGGAAAGACATTCAGTGTTCATGGATTGCACGACTAAATATACTGAAGATGTCAATCCTATCCAAACTGATTTATAGATTCAATGTAATTCCAATGAAAGTTCCAAAAGCCTATTTTACAGAAATAGAAAAGGTAATTATCAAATCCATTTGGAAAGGAAAGTACACCTGAATAGCCAAAAGCATTCTGAAAAAGAAGAGCTACATGGGAGGAATTTCACTGCCTGACCTTGAAACATACTACAAAGCTACAGTGGTCAAAACAGCATGGTGTTGGCATAAAGAAAGACACATCAATCAGTGGAATAAAATTCAGAGTCCAATAATAAACCCTCACCTCTATGGCCAACTGGTTTTTGACAAACCTAACAAGTTCATGTTAACAGAACAAAACAGTCTCTTCAACAATTGGTGCTAGGAGAACTGGATATCTACAACCAAAAGAATGAAAGAGGACCCCTATCACACTCCTTATACAAGAATCAACTCAAAATGGATCAAAGACCTCAATATAAAAGCCAGGACCATAGAATTACTGGAAGAAAATGTATGGAAGCATCTTAGAGACCTCGTAGAAGGTGGTGGTTTTTTGTAACTTACACCAAAGCAGGCGCAATAAAAAAAAAAAAATAGAAAGGACTCCTCAAAATTAACCTCTTTTGCACCTCAATGGACTTTATCAAAAGAGTAGGGTAGCTGATTCAATGGGAGAAAATATTTGGAAATTACATGTCTGATAAGGGTTTAATATCCACAATGTATAAAGAGATGTTACAATTTAACAATAAAAAGACAAATGACCTGATTAAAAAATGGGTAAAAAACTTGAATAAACATTTGTCCAAAGATGAAATGCAAATGGCCAAAAAAAAACATGAAAAAAAGTTCAAAATCACTAATGATTAGGGAAATGCAAATCAAAATTATGAGATATCATTTCACACCTACCAGAATGGCCTCTATTTAAAAGACAGATAACTACAAGTGTTGGAAAGGATGTGGAGGGATAGGAACACTTTTTCACTGTTGGTGGGAATGTAGAATGGTACAGCCACTGTGGAGGACTACTTGGCAACTCCTAAGGAAGTTGAATATAGATTTGCCATTTGACCCTGCAATATCACTACTGGGTATACACCTAGATGAACTGAGAGCAGTGACATAAACAGACATTTGCACACTGATGTTCATAGTGGTGTTATGCATAATTGCCAAAGTTGGAAACAGTCTAGGTGTCCATCAATTGATGAATGGATAAACAAACTGTGGTGTATTCACACGATGGAATATTATGCAGTGGTAAGAAGAAATGAATTCGTAAAGCATATGACAACACTGATGAACCTGGAGGACATTTTGTTGAGTGAAGCAAGACAGACACAAAAATACAAATACTTTATGAGAGTGCTACTCTGAACTAAGTATATTGTGTAACATATTGTATGATTCCATTTGTATAAAATATAAACATAAATCAATTTATAAAGATGAAATTAAGATTAGTGGTTTTATAGGGTTGGGGAAGGCATGCTAAGGGGTGTGGAGTTTTTCTTTTTGGAGTAATGAAATGATTCTCAAATTTTTTGTGGTGATGAATGCATAACATTGTGATTATACTAAAAGCCATTGATTATACACTTTGAACAGATTGTATAGGATGTGAATATATCTCAATAAAACTGCTGAATAAATAAATAAATAATTGTACAAGAATAGCCAGAAATAGCAGCTATGTATGGCAGGGGAAACATAAAGAGCTGAAGAATTTTCTTGTTTACATGTTTTTAGTTTATTATTATTATTGAAATAATGAAAATGCTCTAAATAATAATTGAAGTGATGAATGCACAGCTATGTGATTTTAACAAATACCATTGATTGTGTACTTTGGATGAATTGTATGCTTTATTAATATGTACCAATAATATTGATTAAAAAATTATAGAAACCTAATCTTAAGTCCTTGCAATTCTGCTTTTTCTTGTTTAGCCTTACTGTCACAGAATAATCCTTTAGAATCCTAAATCCTATCGTGTAATCCTTTGGGATCCCTACAGAAGGCAAGGGTGAATGTTCAGGGCCTACAATCCTCTCTGGATTCTGAATTCTAATGATTTTATAGCAAGCCCTTTCCGTCTCTCAGCTACTTCTTCTGGAAATGGCAGATGCCCTTAGTGTAAAATCAGCTTCAAATGCCAGCCTCAACTTTGTGGATTTTTTCGTTTTGAATCTTTGCTCTATAGTTTTTCTTTTGCCCTATTCACTCTCTGATGTCTTTAAATCTTTTAAAGTATTTTGTTCTCTGAGAGCAGGAAATGAGTTTTGTTTTCCTCACTATTAAATTCCCAGGACCCAGCAAAATTTACAAAGCTAACATTAATTATGAGCTTACTATATAATAAGAAATATTCTTATTTGTTTCTAGCAAAACCATTGTGAGGCAATTCCTATTATACCTATTTTACCTTTATCAAAACTGAAGATTAGAAAGTTTAAATAACTTGCTCACAGTTGCATAGCTAGCAAGTAGCAAAATATAGATTTGAACCTGGGAATCTGTCATCAGAGACCAAAATCTTAGCCACTTCAATGTAAATTAAGAGCACAGTGGTATTCAAAAATATCTATTGAATGAATTAATTTCAAATTTATTTTCTTCTCATGTTGAAAAACTTTCTAAACTCTGTGTTTTTATACTGTGAGATCATATTATAAAGTATGTGGCCATGTAATCCATCTAATGGTTATATCAATAATTTGTCTAACCTTTTTCCCTAACAAAACACATATTATATATTTCTAAAATTGTATAATTATAAGTATTACCACAATGTGTGTTATCATGCATTGAAGATCATTTGCCTGGGACTTTATTGACAGTTATTGACAGTTTGAAGCTGGGTGGATCCCAGAAAATCATGATTAGATCGGATTCAGTTGGGAAGGGCTTTGATTGGATTACTTCAGTTAACTTAGATCCAGGTTGGTCTTGGTCTTCTTGCTGGAGTCCTTTATAAACAGAGAAATGGAAGCAGCAGACACAGACACAAAGTGGCAGAGACAAAGGAACCCCAAGAGGCTGAGAGAGAGGTCAGTGGAGCACAGAGGCATGGAAAGAGGCCCTCAAGAGAAAGGGGAGAGAGGAGTCATTTGCCTGATCACCCACAGCTGAGTTTGGGGAGAAAGTAAGCCTGGAGTAGAAGGCAGAGACCCAGACTGGAGAGCTGCCATTGTGTCTTGCCATGTGGCAAGGGTCCAGGATCGGCAGCATCCAACCTTCAGTGAGACAGCATCTCTGATGATGCCTTGATTTGTACATTTTCACAGCCTCAGACATGAAAGCTTTTAACATAATAAATTCCCATTATAAAAACTAACCCATTTCTGGTATATTACTCCCAGCAGCTTTAGCAAACTAAAACATTGGTGGAGCATAAATTACTTTCCAAATTTTTCTTTTTTATCAATTTGCAAATCAAGAAACAGAATAGTTTCACTACCCTCTTGCCATCTTTGGGAATTCACACTTCAGTATTTTTTCCACACTTATTTATTAGCTGCTGGAAAGTTTTTTCAAATAATATTCGAAAACTACTAAAAGCCATATTTTTAAAGAGCAAACTTTCTCTTTAAAAATGCATGCAATGTCTTGGTGTTGCCATAGAATAGGTTTAGAACACCAAATTGGAGATAGCGAAGTTAAATGTTCTCCATGAATCCTACAAGCTTATTCACCACTAAAGCAAAAAGATGCCACGTCATATCACAATCTTTCATTCACAAAGATGTGAAAATCTGCCACTAGTAGAAGTTAAGCAAACAGAATTAATTTTGCCCCACCTAATTACTGACATGGTGGTGAAAGCTGATAATCAGCCTAAGTTGGTCTTTACCCCATAAAATCTCATCTTCAGGTCTCCCAGCTGCCTAAATGTTACGGCTAATGTCTTTAGTTTTCATGTCTCTGGCTTGGTCACCACTGTGGGTGTCTCGGCCTGATTCATGCTGATTCCCTTTTCAGTTGCAATTTAATCCAAAGAGGCCTTAAATCATCCAGGGCTCCTTTTAAAAGTGGGCTACAAGCGAGGAGATCCTGAATCAATTGTGTTTTCCACTGAGGTTTAAAGCAAGAGGTTAAGTTTAACAAGTTCATGTCAGATCTTACCATGTTCCAGAATTACCTGCAAGTTTTCCAAAGTGAAAGGTTTAATTCCTTGTGGCCCTGCTTCTGATTTAAGGTCATATTGCTTTCCCCTGATACATACCAGTTTCAATTGTGAATTAAATAAATAAATAAATAAATAAATAAGGGGACATAGTTACTCTTTTACTTCACATTAGAATATTAACAGAAGTGTTTTATCCAATATTACATAAAATTTCCAGAAGAATGAACATTTTTAGTGCTATTTAATTTGACAGACTATTTGTGGCTATTTTCTCCAAAGATAGAGGACATCTGGGATAATAGAGGTCTGGAGGCAGAGGGCATATTAAAGTTTATTCTGATATTAGTTTACTTTGGACTAATCAAATCCAGGTGGCTCCAAATTATTGCTCAAAGTCCATATTACTAAAAAATATGGTCCTAGAACTCACTTTGATCCTGAAGTGTAGAATTGATCCATTCCACTAGTCCTGCCCCCAGAATAAATTACCTATATTCATCTTACAAAAGTAGACACTCAAAAAAAACCCCATAACTTTGACTCTGCACATGTCAGAAAATAAAATGTCTGTAAATCAGTGTCTGGTGAAATCATGGCAAAATGGATTCTAACTTCCTGTGTCTCCATTTGTCCAGTGAGCAGATGTCTCAGCTAAAATATTTTTCTCTAATAAACACTTTTATTTCTTTTGTATACTAAAGTTTTGTCATGCTATAATGCTAAGAAACTTATGAAATTTGCTTTTCTATATGGAGTTTTTGGACATGTGCTTTAGTCAAAAAGCTATTCCATTATTTCATAAATAGCTTTTAGGACAAATCAGCGTTGTCTTTTGTGGGTGTTGTTCTATAACTTCATGAAACCAAGTATATTATAATGCCACCTGTAAAAGAGAGTTATTGACTATTGATATGTAAGATCTTGATATGCCAGGTGTGACATTTATTCCACATAGTAAAAAGGAAATATGATTAAAATATTGTTTTTCTAAGCAATTAGCCTCCAGTGAGATAGATTTATGTATGACAAGTTATCAGAGTTGTAAACTAGCAAATAGTAAGAAGGGAGGATTGATAACTGGGAAGGAAATGCATGTTGGGCAATATTGTTCATATAAGATTTTGGTAAATGTGTCATTGAAATTTACATGAAGGGCTCTACTCACAATGAAATTTCAATATATTTTCACTATAATCTAGACATAGTTTAAGGAATTGTCATTAAATAAGCTAAACCGCCTCCCTTAAAAAAAAAATTGTGGTAATATTCCTTTCTCTAAGTTTCTATCTAGAGTCATAAAGAATGGAGTAAATGTCAGAAAACAGGTGAAGAGGGAGGACTTCGAAGTCAAACTGCTGAGGCTTGAATTTTAACTCCACCAAATTCCAGCTGTGCTAATAATTGTGGTCCTGTTATTTCACCTCTCAAGGATCTGTTTTTCTCATGTACAAAATGCGAATTATAATCATGCCTATTTCATAGTAAGGGAAAAATGGATAATAATCATTATTATCCAAGAGAAGATGAGTTTTTAAATGAATATAATGAGATATGTAATTACTTAAAACCTTGGATCCAGATGTAGTTCAGAAATAATATGGGGCAGCATCCTATATTTTATATTCCTGAGGTGAAATGTGTAAATTTTAACACTAAGTAGGTGAATAAAGATCACAAATAGGCTCATGGAGCTCAGATCAGGTTTGGCCTCCCTATGAGTTTGTTGCAGCTCATGTAAAACTGTGGCTTTCAGAGTTTCTGGATTTCCAAATTTCACATAAGGTATTGTGGACATGTGTCCTATGGGAAGGGTCTGGAGAAGGTGAGAAGAGCCAAGACCTGAAAAGAAAAAAAAAATTGACTATTCCCAGTTGAACCAATCCATGTTCAATTAATTCATAGCATAAGTGGCTACATTACATTGCTATAAACTTCATTGTTGGGTAGTTAAAATATTTGGGAAACACTTAGAGATTACACTGACATGCACATTCTTTTGTGTAATTATCAGATGACAATAGCCTTTGCCTGAATGAACCAAGTTAGCTTGCTGAGTTATTGGCTGAGCCAGATTTATTTGAATAACTCTCCCATCCACTGCCTTTTCATATCAGTGGGAGAGAATTTTCACAGGAAATGTTATAAGCCTCTTTCAAAAATCACCACAGTATATGATTCTTCCTTTGGACAGATTCTCTGTTGGTTATGCAGTAAGAGAAGAAGCCAACAACTGAACACTAGCTCTTGGTCATTAAGGAAAGTAGATATTGAAAGAAAAATTCATATTTTCAGAGTGGTAAGGATATGGTGACAGAAAAGAAATATGGTATATACTGACAAATGCATCATTATTTTCTGTATTAGAAAACTTTGAAGCATAAGATAGTCTATGTAACTGATAGAATCTACTTTGTAGATTGATATAATGGACTAATTAAACTTTGGAAATTATACATAATCTCCAAATATTCTACAAGATAGGTTTTTCTTATGAAAAATCTCTTGGCATTGATTTTAAAATGAAAAACAAATTAGGAAAAATAATTCATATATAAGCCATTGATAATCCATAAATTTCTTATAGTTACATCTGAGAGCCAATAAAATATAAATTGATGGTTATTATATTTAAAATGTTTATAGCTATAATTTCACATTCATTGCTTATTTAGCTTGAACTAACTTTGGTTAACCTCAAATGGGTTTAAAAGTGTTTAAGAATTTGATCAGCTATTCATTCTTGTATATGCCCTACAAAGTCTTACCTATTTCCCTCTTCTACCCATCTTCTCACTCTGTTTCCTTTCCTACAATGCTCTTGTTGTCAGTTACAAATTAGTAAAAATCTTCCTTTCCATTAAGTCCCATTCAAAGGTTATTTTTATTCCCTAAATTGTCCTTTGAGCCCTCAGATTCTCTTGTAAACATTGTCTCTTTGGAATTAATTTTCCTCCATTAGTCTCTCCTGCACCCCATGGTCAGTGCTTTTAAAGTCTGTATTTTAAAATACTTTCTATTTCTATTTCTATTAAAAAGTTTCCATAACTTTGTGTATGTCTATATTTCTCAGTAGACTGTGTTCAATTTTAATTCCTGAGTTGTTCAAGTACATATAGTAGACTGCTCAGAGAAGCAAACACTTGGTTAAGTATGTTGTTCAACTCTAATAGTAGAACCACTTCTAGAAAATTGTTAGGGTCTCTGTAGCCCATATTTATGAAACCATAACTTAACTGAGAAAAATTAGCTGAATGGCCATAAGAACATATATTTATAGAAAAAATTTTGTACATTTAATAATGTGCTAAATGTCCAATTTAACTGTGGACAATATTGTATATGCATTATGCACTGTGTTGAATTCTTGTTAAACGAGTAAACAAAAAAGTTAAGGGGGGGGTCACCTTAGACCTTAGAATCAGCTAACCAGTCGTAAGACGTTCAGAAAGGGAAGCCTTCAAGCTGACCCCTGCAATGAGGAAGATCTAAATGGAGGAAAGAGTAGTTGGCGCTGTGGTGTTTCTGTGGACAGCTGTTTCAGTCTTCTCAGTGCTCAGAGATGGTCACATTTAACACAACAAGTTTCTGACTTGAGCAGTGATATTTTATGAATTAGATAGATATTCAATTTGGTCTTGGCTGTAAATCTGTTAATGTATTCTTTGACTTATGTCTCTCACTCTTATATGATCCTAGCACCAAATCACAAATCAACAGGATATATATATATTAAAATGGAAGGCCTGCAGTATGAATGAAAAGATGTACCTAGACCTAATGTGGTTAATGGTATTTTAAGAGGTATAGACATTTCTGAGGATTTTGTTTAGTTTTGTTTTTGTTTAATAACATGAGTCAAATGCTAAGTCTTCTTAAAACTCTGAATGGTGAGCTATTTCTTTTCCTCTTTTCCTATCCTCAGGAGATTATATTTTCCATGTCGCCTTTTTATGGAATTGCAAGAGAAATGGCAGAGAACTAAAGTGATATTTACTATTGGAGTCTAAGATGATAATCTTTGCAAATAATTTTCTCTCTATAGTTAAGAAGATCATTGTTATGATGATGAAGTAGAGTCAGTCCAAAGTAGTGACTTCCTTCTGTGATGCTTCCACTGTCCCAGTGGAAAAACTCATGGAATAATTTGAACTTCTTACAATATCTTAGTGGAGGAGAGGCAGAGTGCAGTGAAAACTTGGAATCAGCTTATTGCAAGGTTGTTGGTTCCTTTTTCTCACCTTTTCTACCCTAAACCATTTAAGAATCACAGTTTTCCATACAATATTGGTTAAAATGTTAGAATACCTACTTATTGACACTATGTGATTAGATATGATAAAATCCATGCAATCCCATCCCTCCAAAAAATTACTTGAGTTTTTTTACGGCAAGTAAATACATGCTTTGAACTACACAGTTTCTCTAGGAGGCACATTATGTTTCATTTTCTTTCCTCCTAATAGCCTTACATTCAGGCCTGGTTCTATCCAAGTTACACAGGAGAAAACTAGCTTACTAGCTAGGAGATGCTATCTGTGATCTATATACACATGTAATACAATGACATCTTACTATATATTGAAAAGGGAGGTAAGCAATTTATATGGCTTACAGAATAGTTTTTGGAATGAAAATGGTCTAATTCCATACTTCTGTAATGCCATTTTCATAAACACTGTTCTTAGGCTCATATATAGGTATAGTTAAGAGCAAAAATGCAGAGTTAGTTTTAGTTCTCCATAATACTCTCCTTCTTTGTAGGTGATCATGGACAAGTTACTTCATCTTAACTTTTCTGAGTTTCAATTTTCATAATAATAAAATGGGGGAAATGATAGTATTCAGCTCATGGGGTGGTTTAGTGGATTAAATATGATAATGGAAGCAAGACAGTTATCATAATGTCTAGCATACAGTAATTGTCCACATAAACTAGCAATTGTTTTTACCAATGAATGAAAATGTATAATTCTGACTTTTTAAACTTTTATTTATTTATCTTTGTTTTCTGAGTTCTTGTTTCAGAGAAAAGAATACAGAATGCAAGAAGCAGCAGATAGAGTTTGAACAGCTTGATTCTTTTGACAATTGCTAATCATCATTTTATACCTCACAGGGTAGGTGAAGCAGGCTATAAAACATTTGAACTCATTCCAGCAGTGGTGACCCTTTCTGAAACCCAGATGTTTAAATAACTACGCAATGGGGATGTGTGGGATTATAGATATATCCCATATGCTGCTACTATCTGCCTACTCTTGAAAGTATAAAATCACCTACTGCACTCAGCTGCAGCAGCAGTCCCCATTCCAATCCACAGGAAAATTAAAAGGTGGCCAGAAAGCTTTCTGTAGCAAAGCCTTTCAACATTTGCCTAAAGGGAATAAATCAAGGTTGAGGTGACCACTTTATTACTGTGTTGTTGGACAGAAGCGCTATGGGAAATATTTTATGATTTAATTTAGAGATGTAACAATCTGGATAATCATAAACAAAAGCGAGAGTTCATTTAAATGTTCAGCTCTAGGAGCCTGGGGGCATGTCTGCAACCAAAAGTAAAACACTGTATGAAACACATAATCCTTTTCTTCAAATGGGATCTTAGCTCCAAGTATATTAGGAATAAAGACAATAGCTTGAATATAAAATACTAATAATATTACTGATAGCAGTGATGTGTTCAGACTAGTCAGTTCCTCTACTCTCCATTAGTATGTATTTTAGCACCCTGGGGTTTTTGTTTTCTTCTCATACTTGCATTTTGTAATAACTTTATCATGTGTTTGTTTACTTGGCTTCACGTTTCCCTTTGATTAGACAAGTTCTATAGGAGAGCATTTATTTCTCTCGTGTCTTTATACACAGTGCTCAGCACAATGACTGGTATACTGTATACACTCAATAAATAATGTGGGGTATGTTAAAATGAACAGATATCATATATATAATCTGTGAAATCATCCTCTGTAATTAACATACCAGATACAGTACACCTAATATCAACAAGAAATATTTCCAGATTTTCATATACTTTAAATTCCTGGCTCCTTCTTGGGCACATGACTCTGTCTTACCTAAATATTTTCACATACACTTATGGACTGAAATACTAAACAGGCAAAAGTGAGGTAGCATTAATGAAAAGTACTCTGTTCTGAATTTGAGCCAGGTGATCTCTTCATTTAAGGAGAATACATGTTGAATTGATTTTATTAGCATTAAGAAGAAAATCTCATAGATAGAGAAATCTTTCCAATTTCTCCTTAATTTCTGAAATCTGTTCAACAGGGGGCAAGATGTAGACTTAGAAGACATGAATTTTAATCTTATTCTATCAGTAATAAACTTGAACAAGCCACCTGGTCTCAATTAATAAATGCCTCCTTATCTGTTAATTAAAATAAAATCTAGCACATGATTTTTGTTAGTGCCAAATGATATATGGCATGTGAAAACAATTTGTAAACTGTAAAGTAATAGCATGATACTAAAGGTTTTCATATTCTC
>JAQZBX010024855.1:0-29901 GCA_029593785.1 Cabassous unicinctus
TTTTTTTTTTTTTTTTTGGTTAAAAATTTTTTTTTGTTGAAGTATATCGTTCATACATGAATATACATAAACAATAAGTGTATAGTATAAGTTGTGAACTTACCAAAAAACATGCATAACATCATACAGGGCTCCCCTGCATCTCCCCGCCACCAATACCTTGCATTATTGGTAAACATTTGTTACAAACTGTGACAGAGCATCATCAAAATGTTACTACTAACCATAGTCCGTATCTTACATTCGGCATATTTTTCCTCCAACCCACCCTATTATTAACACCCTGCATTAGTATTATATATTTGCTATAGTTCATGAGAGAACATTCTTATATTTGTTCTGTTAACCACAGCCCATCTTCCACCACAGTGATATAATGCTTTTTAATAGTAAGTACTGGGGGACAGATGTGGCTCAAATGGTTGGGTGTCCGTCTCCCATGGGGAGGGAACTGGGTTCGATTCCTGGGATCTCCCGGTAAAAAAAAAAAAAAAGTAAGTACTAATATCTTCATTATGGCACAAAGCAGCATTTTGCACATTAACTCAGTTTTACAGTAAAGAGAAAACATTTTATGTACAACTGTAGAGAAACCACAGAACGGAGAGCTCCGTCTTAAGAACGGGATGTATTTTAAAAGTCCATTGAGTTGCCTGATAGATAAATTGGAAAATATTTTCTCTGTAGAAAATAGGAGAATTATAACATTTCACAGGTGAGCTCAACAAGCTCATTTAAGCTAAATAGCAGCTTGGGTTTTGGGATCCAGGAGAAACTTCATAATTTATTGAAACAGCCATGTTTTTCTTAAAATTAAGTTGTATGAAGTGAAATATCTATTACTCTTCCCTTTTATTCTTGACCTATGTCTGATTGTTTTTCTTTAGGCTAATCCACATCAAGGTTTTAGCTGTCCCTTCCTAAAGGATAGATATCATATCCTATTTTTTTTTTAAGGTGCTGGGGGCTGGGTATTGAACCTGGGACCTCGTATGTGGGAAGCCAGCCAGTGCTCAACCACTGAGCCACATTGGCTCCCTTGAGTTGGTTTTTTCATTTGTTTTGCTTATTTTATTTTTATTTATTTTTTTGAGGAGCTGGGAACTGAACGCGGGACCCCCATGTGGGAAGCAGACGCTCAAGTACCCACAACCGCCTCTGGTAAACTATCCTTTTAATTTACTTGGTAAGGTACCCTTTTGAAATACTTTGGTTGCTATTAAAGCATGCCCAGTATCTAGGCAAAAGAGGGTCTAATAAATCATAATTCACCAAACACATGTGTTGACTGTGATGGAACACCTTCCCCCAAGTCCCTGGGCTTGATGGAGGACAGGGAGTGGAGGTGACAAAATCGACAGGTGGATTGAGTAACAAAAGCCAAGAGAATTTCTGAGGACAGAGTGCAAGAAATATCTAGTCAGGCTTCAGAGATAAAACAGAAGTTTAAACAGAAAAAAGACCTCTCCTCCAGAATCAAGGGTTGAGTTGGCTGCCATGTAGTTTTTGTGTTAGCATCTCTCGTTTTTTTCTCTTAGGAGGTACGGTGGGGATCGAACCCGGGACCTTGTACATGGGAAGCAGATGCTCAACCACTGAGCCACACCCTCTCCCCTAGTGTCTTTCCATTCATTCGCGGATCTGTTCAGCACGTGTTAGTGGCTTCTCTTGGTGACCATTTCCCTCTCTCTTCATTCTCCACCTCAAGGGAGGTCCCACGAGAGTGGGCAGCAGGCCAGGCTAGAATCAGATTTCCCAGATTCCACCTTGTGTCCTTCTAGAACCTGGAGCTCTGTATTTATTGATGGATGCACAAGGGTGGCTGCTGTTGGCGCAGGGAGCTGTGAATCAGTCCTGACCAACCCCTTCAAGGAAGCAGACTGAGGACAGGGAACTGGCCCAAGGCTGCTGGACCGGGTGGTGGGACAGGACTTTGGGGAATGGCTTTGCCTGGGAGGCCGCCGACCACGTGACTGAGGGAAGACCTGGGGGCCACTGCCTGAGCCCGAATCCTGGCTCTGCCACTCTCTAGCTGCATGACCTCGAGCAAGTCACCGACCACTCTGAGGCTGGTTTCAGCGTCTGTAAAATGGCAATACGAGTGGTGCCTCCTGCACGAGGATCAGAAGAGTGAATAGATGCAGGCTGGCTGGTCGTCACCCATGCCAAGTCCAGTCCTTTAAAGTGCTGGCTGTGATGGCCCTTGTCCCACAGAGCTTGGACTCTGCAGCCAGGCACGCCCGTGTTAAATCTTGCCTTCTCCACTTCTTGGATGTGTGATCTTGGGCAAGTCCCTTCTGGTCTTGGAGCCTCAGTTTCCTCATCTTTAGATGGGGACGAATGTGAATATGAATCACAGAGTTATTGTGAAGCCTAAAGAAGACTCCTTCATTCAGCAAACGTTTATCGCGGCCACTTATGCACCAGATACTGTCCTAGGGGTCAGAGATATGGAGGTAAACATTAAACAAACATATGAGGGAATTATATGGCAAGTTAGACTATGTAAGTGCTAGAGAGATAACCAAAGCAGAGAATAGGAGAGGCAGATTGGGAAAGGGAGGCAGTGGCAATTTTATAAAAAGACCTTTGAGCAAAGACCCACCAAAGGGGGTGAGGGACTGAGCTGTGAGATTCTGAGATAAGGGTAGAGGAAGTGCAAAGGCCCTGGGGCAGAGGTGTGCTGGATGGGTTTGAGGGACAGCAGGGAGGCCAGCACGGCTGCAGCAGACTGGGGAGAGGAAAGAGAAGTAGATGGAGGCAGAGGGAAGCTGCTGTAAGGCCCTGGATCTTACAGTGAGGTCAAGTTTAGCCATTGGAAACACTCCATACATACTTGCAGGGCACCGACTTTGCTCCAGCACTCCTCCGGGTATTGTGGACAGAGCTCCAGTCTGCGGTTCAGGGCTGGCTGGGGGTCTGCGGGTGGCTTCCTGGGGAGTCCCAGGGGCCATGTTAGAGTCTAGTTTGTTTGTGATGAGAAACAGGTGCTCCGAAAGCCTTTGGGAGCAGATCAAAAACACCCTTTAAACATTCAGTGGCTTATTTATTAGAAATGACTTTCAAAATTTCTTTCGCAGACATGATTGAATCCCGGTGCTCGCCTGAGTCTCTTTCTCTCCCGTCCCCATGGCGGCTGAATTTGGCTCATTTGTCTTCAGCAGCGCTCTGTGCACGATTCTGCCGGCCTTTGGGATGGAGATGGGTAATATATTCTTTTGAAGTGTAGGCATTTTTATTATTATTCAAATCCTTAAAATGTTAGTCTATTGAATTTGGAACTTGACTCAGCTGGGACCGTGTTCTTTTCCTGCCTCTCTCCCCCCTCCACGTTCCTTCCTGGTTTTGTTAGCTCCAGACGATGCCAGATTCTGTGTGTGGGTGCCTCAATGTCTCCCTCCGTTTCTGACCTCTCTGTTGCCCTATCTCTGTTTCTGTCTCAACAGCACAGTTGACGTTTTGCATCTGAACATTCTTTGTGGTGGGGAACGTCCTGTGCATTGCAGGATGTGGTCCTCTGCTCTCCACCCACTGGGTGCCAGGAGCAACCCACTCATTCCAGATTGTCCCCAGACGTGGCCAAGTGTCCCCTAGTGGGGGTGGGTTGGGAACCACTGCTCTGTCTCCTTCTGCACTTCCCTGGATGTCTGTCTCTGGCAAACACAGCCCAGTAATTGGGACAGACCTGCCCAAGGGTCTGGGAACCCAAGAGTCCACCTCATCACCCCATCAACCCACATTTTTCCTACCTGTAGTCCCCTCCGCTGCCACCTCAGGCTTCCACAGAGGAAAGAGCCATGAGTGGCAAAGGAGGGTAGTGGGAGTGAGGAGAGGGACCAGGGCGGCCTTTGGGGCAGTCCTTTTCCCAGCGGGGACCAGCCTCGGGGCAGGTGCAGTATCACAAGGTTTGTTAAAACTGGCGCTTGCTTTGGGGCCCATTGCTTTGGGCTTTGGAAAAATGCAAGAGCTTGCCCTCCACCCAGCATCCACACCCTCACGCGGCAACTCAACTTAGGGTCCCGGGTGCACCCGCTTGTG
Source organism: Cabassous unicinctus (assembly GCA_029593785.1). Lineage (NCBI taxonomy): Eukaryota > Metazoa > Chordata > Mammalia > Cingulata > Chlamyphoridae > Cabassous > Cabassous unicinctus. The sequence continues at coordinate 4,039 of JAQZBX010024855.1, forward strand.
TGCATCCCATTGGCCCACCCGGGGTCACCCGCAGCTGCCGATGGCTGCCTGCCCCTGTGTCTCTCGGCCTGAGAGTGCTGTCTAGCTGCGGGAGCCTGTTTGGCTGTGTGGGGCAGGCTGGGAAGGTGATGCCCCCCTCGCCCCCAGGAAGATCCCTCTACCAGTGATGGATAGCCCCAGCTTCCTTGTCCCGAGGTAGGGCCGTCTTGAGGAGAGCTCTACCCAGTCCCCTTGGGCTTGTGCCCCGATTGCCCATGGCAGTGACCCACTCATGGACATGCCTTTTGTTGGCTTTCCTCTCTTTCCCAGATTGATTCCCTAACCCCTTACCCTGCTTCTTGGGATCACTCCCAAATAACCAGCCAATTCCTTGTCTCAGGGCCAGGTTTGAGGGAATCCAGTCTAAGGCAGCGGCCCCCTTCCCATACCCCTGCCAGAGGCTCAAACACTGACCAAACCTTAATTTCTTGGTGAAAAAGTGGCCTTTAAGTGTGATGACACTTCAGGAACACTGAAAAGGCAGCCACTTTGTGGAGTGAGGACCTGGTGCAGGACACGGTGGCTCTGGGTAGGAAAGTGGTCTGGGGGCAAGCCAGGAGCCTGCACAGACTTCCCAGCTTCTTCACTTTGGGGGTTCACAGGGGGTCCTAGTTTTCCGGGGTTGCTGTGCTTGGCTTAGGGTTTACACTGGTGGGCTTAAACAATGGGGATTTATTGGCTTACAGTTTGGAAGCTGGAAGCCTTCTCCTGGAGGTTGTAGCGTTCTGGTGCTGGCTTGCCAGTAATATTTGGGGCTCCATGGCTTTCCAAGGCATCTCTGCCTCCATCACACGGCCATCTCTCTCTCCCTCTTAGCTTCTCCTAATTGAACATAGATTTTTTTTGGGGGAGAAGTATTGCTGGCTCATGGTGATAATAAAAAGCAGACAAGCGTGGGTCGTTTTCATTATTGCTTTGAAGCGGTCTGTAGTCAACGCAGCCCCTGACTGCCTGGGGGGGGCTGCTCCGCCCCTGATGCCACCTGTGTGGCTGGGCTGCTGGAAGCTTGGCTTTAAAGTACGTGCATCATGCGGCACTCTCGGCACGTGTGGTGGGCACTTGGCGTGCAACCGATGCCTGGGTTATCCTGATCGATTTGGGGCAGTGAGGCTCTTTCTTCAGACTGTGTCGTCATCACCTGCTTAGGAATTCCTGCACTTCTAATTTCGGGTGTCATCCTCACCCAAGCATCAAGCATTGGTCCCCTCCGAAACTGTTCTCCAAGAGGACAGGAATATGGAATTTTCAACAACGGAACCTCAGACTATTTTTTAAATATAATTTGCTGGAGATGAAAGAGTAACCCACATTGCCCTGAGCTTTCTGCTTTGGGGATGTATCAGTAGGAGCTCATGTAAGATTCCATCCTCCTCAAGCTTTATTAAAACTTTTTAAAATTGAGGTTTATCGTTCATACATGAACATCCATAAACAATAAGTTTATAGTAAAAATTGTGAACTTACAAAACAAACATGCATATCAGCATACAGGGCTCCTATACATCACCCCACCAGTAACACCTTGCACTGTGGTGCAACAATTGTTACAAACTATGAAAGAGCATCGCCAAAACATTGCTACTAAATAGAGCCAATCTCTTACCTTTGGTGTACTATATACTTGTTTTAGTTCGTGAGAGAACGTTCTCATATTTGTTCGGTTACCCACAGTCCTCCTTCTACTGCAGGATTCATTGTGTTATACAGTCCCATGCCTAGTGCAATCCATTCACTCAGTGGCTCTCATTTTCATCATAGAGTTGTGCTGTCATCACCTCGATTTTAGAACATTTTCATTATTCCAAAAGGAAAAACCCCATACCCCTTGTTCTCCCTCTATTGTTGTCCCTTAGAATTGATATAATATCTTCTTTGCCATTGCTGCAAAAATATTACAATATTACTGTTAACTATCATCCATAAGCTACATTAGTTGTAATTTTCCTGTGCTTCACCATATTCTTAGCACTTTGTAAAAGAACGTTCTTATGCTATTAACCACAATCTTCATTCACAACCGAATTCACTGTATTATACAGCCCCTACATTGTTCTCTAGCTTCCTTTCAATCAAAATGTTACAGTAAGATCCCCTTTTTATTAAAATTCTCAAGGCCAATTCCACAGACAGAGCGTCATGCTAGGGGCAGCACGGTGGGAGAGGAGGGCCCGGAATTTGACTGTGCTTAGGATAATAACCAGCTGCGATTCTCGCCGAGCCCTCCCATCCTGTCCCACCCGTCGTGGCCTCTCCCAGAGCTGTGCCCTAGCTCACCCTTGGGCTGTGCTGAGCCACAGCCGTAAACCGGCCTTCCTTTCTCCCCACACACCCTGTGGGGTAGAGGCTATCAAACGCCATTCCAGTCCTCAAAGACTTCAGCGTAGAATTACCATATGACCCCGCAATGCCACTCCTCCCTATGTGTCCGGACCCGACACCGATGTTCACAGCAGCAGCATCCCTAATAGCCAGAAGGCGGACACAACCCAAGTGCCCGTCGACAGATGAACGGATAAAGAAAATGTGGTATATCCATGCAATGGAATATTATTCTGCCATACAAGGAATGACGACATGGATGAAGCTTGAAAATATCACCATCAGTGAGACTCAAAAGGACAAATATTGTGTGATTCCACTTATATGAAATGTTTAGGATAAGCAAATTCTTCAAGACAGAAAGTTGGTTAGAGGTTCCCATGGCCTGGGAGGAGACAGAACGGGAAGTTATTGCTTAATAGGGACAGAGCTTCTCTCTGGGGTGATTAATACCACTGAACTGTACACCTAAAAGTGAGTAAAATAGGAAATTTTGTGTTACATATATATTAACACAATAAAATAATAATAATAATAATAATAAACCCAACCAACCAAACAAGAAACAAAACCAGATTTCAGAGATGAAGTCAAGGAGGCTCACTAGGGACAAGTACGCGAGCCCCTGGCTCTCCCCGCCTTCCGCCCCAGCTCCAAGGCCTTCTGGTGCGCCCCACGTTCAGACCCGCAGCCTCCCCTGAATCATGAGCATGTGTGTGTGGGGTCACTGGTGCCTCTCTTGGCACCACGCGGGCCAGTTTCTCCGGGACGCTCCCCAGCCCCGGGGGGTCGGCAGTCTGAGGTTGGCATTGTCCCAGGGCCGTTTGGGGTGAGCCTCTGCTCCTGGGGCTGCCCCAGCAAAGTGCCACAACCTGGCGGCTCAGCACCCGAGAAGCAGATCCCCTCACAGTCCCGGAGGCCAGGAGCCGAAATCAAGGTGTCAGCAGGGCTTGCTCCCTCCGGAGGCTCTCGGGAGGGCCCAGCTTCTGGCGGCCGCTGTGCCCCTGGGCGTGGGGCTGCATCCCCCCATGGCTGCTCTGTTGTCACGTGGCCTTCTCTGTGTCTCTGCATCTCCTTCTCCAGTCAATGAAACTAGGGCTCAGCCTAATCTGCTATGACCTCACCTTATTACCTCTGCAAAGACCTGCTTCCAAATAAGTTCCCACTCGGAGGCTCCCGTGGATGCTCTTCAACCCACTACAGCCCCCATCCCGTCCTGATCCTCACCCCATACCCTCTTTGTGGCCCTATATAGGCAAAGGGCCCTGAGGAGGCACTTACCCAGGGTGGCAAGGGCGGCCCAAATGGAATGATGGATGCAAGCTTGGGAGCGAAGCCAGAGGGCTGAGACATGGCCGTCTGCTGGGCAGAAGGGATCAAAGGCAGCGGCCAGGAGGGGGAGGGGGCGGGCCCAGGGCTGGGATGCGAACCCGGCCAGGGAGTTGGCGACGCTTTTTCATGTGTCTCCCAATTTTTTTTAATTTTATTTTTTTTAGGTACCGGGGCTGGGGCTTGAACCCAGGACCTCGTATGTGGGAAGCTGGCGCTCATCCACTGAGCTACACTGGCTCCCCTAAATATGAAACTCCCATTTTTGATGCAGGGGCAAGAGAAAGCATAGACACAGCTGGGTAGGGTCAGACGCCTGGAATGCTCTCTGAGAGGGGACGTTTCTCTGCTCAGATCTGGAGTTGGGGGGTGGGAGAAGTGCTGCGCTCAGCTACCACAGTGGTTCTCAGACCGCACCCCCATCGATTAACTCAGAACCTCGCAGGTGGGCCCCAGGCATCAGCATGTGTTTGTAAAAACTCCCCAGGTGGGTCCATTGTGCAGCTCATTGGAGGCCTGGGGAGCTGGAGGGCGTTTCCCTGGGGAGCGCGGCCTGGGCAGGCTGCTGGGACTGGGCACCTGGAAAAGCCCTTTATGAAGCCAGATGCTGGCCTCCGCGCAGCCCGGAGGGGGGCTCGGCGGTGGGGGGCAGGGGTTGTCGCTGCCGAAACCCTGTCCTCACGAGCCGCCCCTGACAGCCCTCCGCCGTCCAGTCCAGTCACCCTGGACACTGCGGCCACGAGCCCTGTTTACTGAAGTCTGGGGGCCCGCCAGGCTGGGGGTCGTGACGCAGCCACCTTGGCCCCCACCCTGCCCGTCACCAGCCACCCCCCCCGAGTGGGCGTCCGGGGCCTGTCTCTTCTCCTACATCCTCCACCCCCACCAGATGCCCTCAGGGAGGGAGGGCAGCATGCCCTCACACTCTGTCCCTGGGACCCCTGGAATCGGCCCTGAGTGACTGGGTGGTAGTTTGCAAACTTGGTTCCCTTAGCCACACAGCCCTCTTTTCCAATGAAGCCTCGCCTGCCCGCGCAGCATAAAACAGCAAAGCGGGCCGTTTCCCGCTGAGGAAGTGGCGGGAGGGGCTGCCCAGCCGTACTATTTGGGCACCCTGATTCTCACCTGGCCTCTGCTAGCCCCTGGGGCTTCCCATAGAGCTTAGAAACCACCACAGCAGGGGTGATGCCCATTTTGCAGAAGAACCGTTATTCAGGGGGCTGGCAGACGTAGCCCCCACAGAGAAGCGGGAGGTCCACACCTCCACAGCACATGCTTCTTTCCCTCCGGCTGTCCACTGTTAGGGCGCAGGGTTTTATTGCTACAGAATCCGTCTGAGGAGCTGATTCCCCATCAAATGTTAGGAGAATCAGGCCAGGGCGAACCCTGGATTTGCAAGTGGGGTTCAAATCCCTCCTCCACCAAGTGCTAGCCAGGTGGCCTTGATCTCTAGGAGCCACAGATTCCTCAGCTGAACGGTGGGAAACCGGAACCGGAACCCAGCTGTCACCTCCTGATTGTGTGCCCTTGGGCAAGTCACAGAACCCCAAGGGCAGTCTTCTAGGGTGGTCCTGGGGACAAACGAGAGACATGGACCCGCGGCAGGTGCTCAGCCAGCGCCAGCTCCCTCTCACCGCCTTTCTTCCCAGTAGCCCAGGGCTTAGCAAGCTTTTCTGTAAAAGGCCAGAGAGTCAATATTTCTGGTTTGCTGGCCTTACGGTCTCTGTCGCGACGACGCAGTTCTGCCCTTAGTGCGAAAGCAGCCAGAGACAGCACGTCAGTGATGAGCATGGCTGGGTGCCAACGGAACTCTATTTATGGACATTGGAGTTGGATTTTATGTAGCTTCACGTGTGATGAAATTTGATTCTTTTTTTGAAGTTTTAAAGCAATTAAAAAATGTAAAAACCACTCTTACTTGCAGGCTGTACGAAAACAGTCAGTGGGCTGGATCTGGCCCATGGGCTGTAGTTTACCAGCCTCCGTGTTAGATCACGAATGTCTCCAGAGCCTGCGTAATTTTCTTTATATTCTTTGTGCCTCGACTCCAAACCTCCACTGCGTGTTTGGCGATTGACAAGAGACTGACCCTGAGCTATTTCTCAGCTATCGGTGGGAATTCGTCGAGAACGTGTGTGTGACTGGGCAGGCATGTTGCAGAGGAATTTTGCAGAGGAATTTGCATCTTATAAGAGGTGGCCGAGAGGGCCGGGAACCCCAAGAAGCAGGGACCTTGAAGTTCTGTAATCCCCGCTCTTGGCTTCCAAGTCATTCCCGATTCGGGCAGCAGGGGGCGCTGGGGGATTGCGTTTCCCTGATATCTCAGCAGCTGGGAAGCCTCGTCAGCTGTGGCGCGGCCAGGAGATGGGAGATGTGGGGAGATGGCCCAGACTGATCTCTGCCCACTGAATTTTCTGCCCACTGAATCCCGGCTCTTCTTTGCAGAGGAAGGCACTGGCATGAGCTGCCCGGAGCTAGCGGGCAGCAGACGGGAGCTCGCTAGGAGCAGCCCTATTCCCTGCAGATGGAAGAAATCGAAGATCCAGAGAACCGTTGCAAGGAGCTGTCATTGTGGAGTCCCCTCCCCGTTAGTATGCATGTGTTTATAGGAGGAATAATCGGGGTGGGGGGTGGGGGGACGTCGGGGCTTTCTTGAATTAAAGGCAGGCCCATCAAGCACACGATAAAGACCAGGCAGAAGGAAAAGGGCCCGATCGGGCTGGGCTTGGGCACCCAGGACCCGTGTGGGACCCTCTCTTAGAGGCTGACTTGCTGGGGGACGGACACGGCCTCCTCTGTGCTCCTTAGTGCCCCCACCTGTAAGCTAGGGATGGATAAAAAGATCCCTGACCTGCTAGGCCCGTGGTACAGACGGTGGTCCCTGAGCGTGGTCTCCAGCCCAGCAGCAGCACCTGGGAGCCTGTTAGAAATTCACACTCCTGGGCCTCACCCCAGACGTCCAGAGTCAGAAACTGTAGGGCTGGGCCCAGCAACTGGTGTCCTAACCTGCCCTGCAGGTGCAGCTGACGTTTCAGCTGTTTTCAGCCTTGGCTGTGTGTTGGAATCTCCCTGATGCTCGGGCCACACCCAAGGCCAAGGCCAACTGTGCCAGACTCTCTAGGGTTGGGGCCAGGGCCTGCGGCTTTTTTTCTCCTTTATTTTTAAAAGATTTATTTATTTATTTCTCCCTCACCCCCTCGTTGTTTTGCACTTACTATCTGCTCTCTGCGTGTTCTTCTGTGTCTGCTTGTCTTCTCTTTAGGCAGCACCGGGAACCGATCCTGGGACCTTCTGGAGTGGAGAGAGGCGCTCAATCTCTTGTGCCACCTCAGCTCCCTGGTCTGCTGCGTCTCTCATTTTCTCTCCTCTGTGTCTCCTTTTGTTCCATCATCTTGCTGCGCCAGCTATCCACGTGGGCCAGCTCACCGCGCGGGCCAGCTTTATTTTCACCAGGAGGCCCTGGGAATCGAACCCTGGATCTCCCATATGGTAGACGGGAGCCCAATCACTTGAGGCACTTTTGTTTTCCTTTAGGAGGCACTGGGAACTAAACTCGGGACTGCCCATGTGGGAGGTGGGAGCTCAACTGCTTGAGCCACATCCACTCCCCCCTGTGGCTTTTAAAGCTCCTCAGGTGATTCCAATCTAGCAGAGGTGATGACCTGCTGGTGCAGTGGAAAGTGGTTTAGGGGTCCACCAGACCCGAGTTCGAATCCAGACTTTGTCGTTTGCTGGCTGTGTGGTCCTGGGTGAGGCGGTTCACTTCTCTAATCTGCAGCTCCTCTTCTTTCCTATCTTACAATGTTGTTTGAAGATGGAACAAGGGATGTATACCAGCACCTGTGTATATGAATACCTAGCGCAACTCCTGGCACCCAGTCTTTCCCCTTACCTGTTCCCTTCTGTTAGGCTGTGGAGTTTCCAGGCCAGGGACAACATCATATTTTTCTTTGCATCCCCAGGGTTCAGTGGCTCCCTTGTTTATACCATGGCTAAGTGGGAGCCTGAGGTGCTTAGCTCCTGGGTTTCCTATCTTACAGCCTTGCTGGGGCAAGGCTAGGGTGACCGTTCTCTGCCTTCTTTTAACTCAGGTCAGCCCTGATGTCTGCTTAAATTAGAAATACAAGTCCCCTTGACCTTTCGGAATCTATCCTGACACAAACAACATCGCCAGCATTTTAGGATATGTGTGCAAAGATATTTATTGCTGCATTGTTTGCACTGGGAAAAAATTGGAAATATGACTTCATCAATAGGGGAGTGATAGAAGAAATTATGGCACAGTAGTATCATGGAACTTCATGCGTGTGACTATTAGCAAGAATTCGGTAAAGCTGTACGCACGGCTCTGGAAAGAGGTTTGTGCTAAGTGAAAAAGCAAGTGGCCAAATCATGCTTGTGACATGATTCCTCTCCTTTTTGTTTTTGAGGAAAAAGAGCCCATATTAGGTACATACTCATTTGTATGCTGTATGGGCTTAAAGGAAAGCACAGGAGGACATCTTCCAGGCTGTCTGAATTGGTTACCCCGTGGGATTGGAGTCAGGGGCACTCACTCAGTCGCTCATTTACTCATTTGTGTCTTCAGTTAATGTTTACAGACTGTCTGCTGTGTGCCAGGCAGGGGATCAGAACAGACCAAGCCCCTGCTTGCATGGAGCTGGAGTGACCAAGTGTGCGGGCTTTAGCACTGAAGGTCCAGTGTCCCTGGAAACCCTTCATTCATCTTACGTGGAGCTTGTGTTTCAGCAGGGGAGACATAATAAACAAACCTGAGAACGTGGCAGGTGTGTTGGTGGGAAAGGGGCCGCCCTGGCACCCTTCCAAGGCACTTACAGAGAGGTCGTCTCCCACCCAGGCCTCCTTCAAGCTCTGGTGGGCTGTCCCGCTGAGCGCGTCAACCACCCAGGGGTCGGTGGCCAGCTCTCCCTTGTGCTGAGTCGGCAGTGGGACTTAATTGTTAATTAAGGGTAGATGCCAAGCTGTCCTCGTATTTTGATTAACCTAATGGCCTTCCCAGCACGACTCAGAGTCGGCCATAGACATCACAGCAACTTTTAATGAGATGATTTGAGGGGCCATTATGGAGGCGCTTCCTGTTATTAGGCAGCTCGGCTGCACCCGTTGCCACTCGACCGCTGAGCCAGCCTGAGCCGTGGCTGACACTTGGCATTTGGTTTTAAGACTCTTAATCTTTTAGTCATGCCTGAGGGGTTGATGGCCTTTTCAGCTTTAACCCAATTTGCTCTGCGGGGGAAGAATTCAGCTTCAGGAGCTTGGAGGCAGCAGATGCTCTTGGTGTCCTGCCTACATCCCCTTGGCCCCAAGAGCTTCTGCCTGAGAGCACCGTTGAGCACCTGGGAGCCCTGGGAACGTCTGGGGGCATTGGAACAAAACACTTGCGAGTACTTCGGAGCATCTGCAAACACCTGGGAGCATCTGGGAACACCTGCGAGCACCTGGGAGCACTTGCAAGGACCTGGGAGCACCTGGAAACACCTGCAGACACCTGGGAACACCCAGGAGCACCTGCAACTTTGCAGGAGGCCTCTCTTTGCTGCCTTGTCATGGCTGAAAGTGCTTTGGGGGTTAACACCTGTGCCCCACTCTGGCCCTCAGGGACTGGAGATTGATGGGAGTTGTATAAATGCCCCAGCCTCCTTGGGTGGGATATAGCATCTCCCAGAGTGGCCAAGGGCATGGAGCCCCACTTGCCCACAGCGCCACCCTGTTGACCAGCACATCCTGCTGCCATGTCTGCCCTTCCCTGTTTCACTTCTCACCCCACTACTTACGTTTTCTGGGTTAGTGTCTCAAATGTGTGTAGCCACAGCACGCTGGGGCTCTGAGAGCACGGCCTGGGCACCTTTCAGGTGCACAGTAAGCCCGCCGCCTACTCTGCACACCAGGTCGGGACGTTTCTTCCAGGAGGGAGACGGCAGCAGGCTCGGGGGAGCCAGGCCTCGGGGTGGTGTGTGCCTGGACTGCTGCGCAATGGACACCAAAGAGAACCCGGTCCCCACCCCCCGCCTCCATCCATTCCGACGGCCCTGCGTTTCTCTCTCCTGTGACACTAGCCAGGATTGACTGCTGGGGCCCAGTGCACACTCCTGGGTATGAGCACAGCAGGGAGGCCCTGGGTGAGGAAGAGAACATCTGTCTTAGAGGCATGACGAGGCTCAGAGTCATTTTGAAAATTATGTCAATAATATATGAGTATATGAAAACATCCCAACAACGCAGAAACGTTTGAGGTCAAAGTGAAGATTTCCCTTCACCTGTCTCTGGACCACATTTACTTTCTTATCCCTATATCTATGTAGGGATATAGATAGAGACATGAATAGCTATAGATAGATAGACATAGCTATAGATATAGACCAATATGTATGTGGATATGGAAATAGATTTAGAGATAAGGACATAGACACAGATATTAACATAGTTGTAGCTATAGACCTAGACATATAGTTATAGATATAGATTTAGAGATGGACAAAACATAGACATAGACATAGTTAGAGATTCAATCACATCTATATCTATAGTTATAAATGGATATAGATAGCATTTAAAAAAATACAAATGTCATCATGCATCTGTGTGGTTTGTGACTTTCTGGTATCACTAGGTGGTTATCATGGAGGTTTTCTCAAACAAGTGCTTCTGTACTCACCTCATTCCTTCTAACCAGTCCCCTACCATTTGGCAATCAGATTCTTTCCCTTTCTTTTCCACACAATGCTGCAATGAACCTATTTTACACATGGACATTTAGGTATCTGTGCAACTATTTCTGTAGGACAGATTCCTAGAAGTAGGATTCCTGAGTTAAAAAGGTAAGCATATTTCAAATTTTGGTAGGTACTATCAAATTGCCCTCCAAAAAGGTGGAACCAATTTATGCTTCCAGAGTAATTTAATTTGAATATTAAAAAGGCCTATGACCTCATTTTGTACCCTAAGCTGGTGGAGTGGGACAGATGAGTTACACATAAGTCGCTTATTACAGAGCCGGCAGGTCTGAACCAGCTTCCACTTGCCAATGCTTGTTGTTTATTTTCGGTGCGTGTACTTGAAAGAGAAAACACACGCATTTCTTTAGCATGTTTTGTAGTTTAAACTTTCTCTGACAGATACAAGTCTTCCCTTCTTCCAAGACAATTTTGGAATTAGTGAGGTTTTCTGTATTAGTAACAGGCATTTACATGGAAGGCTGTCCAGATGCCTGCATTACTGTCATTCAGAGACAAGAAATTTGGGCCTTTGATGCCATGTGATCTGCAGAATCAGGGCCCCTAAAATGACCTACTATTTTAACTTATGCCTGGAGTTGTGAAAAATGCAACATGATCTTAAACTTTGAGGTTGGGCAGCTCCATTTTACTCCAGTGTGATTTCTCGCATTCTTTTCTAATTCAGGGGCAAATTGTGACTATAATTAGGGTTTCCTGGGTGTACTGTTTAGCTGGATCTGAGCTTCCCCCATAGATTATGTTACCTTTGGGTAACAGAACAGTGGTATATTGTGCATGTGAGTGTGTATAAAATTAGAGTAGATGGTTCTTCTGAAGGGGGTCAAACTTGAACATTTTTAATGGCGGAGAGAACCAGTCCCCGGGCAGAGAACATGGTTCAAGAGGCTATTTATTGCTTTGAAGGACAGCAGGCCTGGAGGAATTTCTGTATAGATAGATGTTCCCCGCCCCGCCCCCCCCAGAAGGTCCTGATGACCCTTTGCCTTGCCAGAACCATGGCAGGAAGAAAGAACTCTATCAAGTTAAGATTTCATTTTTATTTATTTTTTGCTAAGGAAATTAAATGTAATGTTTTGTAAAATCTATATGAGTTATGCACGTGAATTAATGATCATTGGGTGAGTATATAATGAAAGAAGAAAAGGGTCAAATGGCAATAGTTTAGGTGTTGGATCATATACACAGGATTGTTGATTCCCTTCTTCTACAAGAATTCATTGACCAACGGTGTGAAATAGCCCTATCTGGGATGCCGTGCGCATTATCCTGAAGATGTAGGCAGTCAGGCCAAGAAGTGATGGGTTTGGAATTAGGCCCAGTGATGTTCCAGAAAGGGAAGAGGACTGAGTCACAGACCTCAGAAAGCTCCAAGGATGAGGTGACCAAGAAACCAGAACAAGGGACCCGTCTGGAACACAGGAGCAAGTTTCCTGAGAGCCTCCCAGCCTGGCCGGGCGGCTGTGGTGCTACGTGTGTCTTTTCAGGGGCTTTTCACAAGGCTGCCTGGCAGACCTCACCTCACCAGACTAGGTGCACAGCCATTGCATTGCCGTTTTCTGGAAGGAGCCCCCACCCCAGGCCAACCATGCCCAAATGCATGTCTGCATTCCTAACCCAGGCACCTCCATTTGGGGGCCTCTTTCTCGGGAGCCTTGGCCAAGGCACTTTTCCCCACTTTGACTCACTCCCAGCTCCTTCCCCTCTCCTCTCACCCCAAGCCCATGGCTCCATGAAGTGGCAGGAGCTTTTAGTTCGGGGCCTCCTTGGCCATGAGATGACTTCGCCCCTCTGTGCTGACACACCTGACCCTTGTCTGGTGCCCTTCCTTGGGGAAGAAGCGGAACAGCGGGGAGCCGATGCCTCTGTATGGCCTTTTGCTTGCCTGGTTGCAGTAAGTGAATAAAGCCTTGATTGTTCCTTTCCGCTCGGCTCATTGTCCTGACTCCCTTGACACCTGTTTGCTCAGCAGTGGCTCACCAAGCACCTCAAGACCAGGAGCTCAGAGGAGAAAGAGAAGATGGGAGAGGTGAAGAACTGATGCTGCTATGAGAACTCATGCTGGGTTGAGCCCTTTTGTGCACCTGAGAACTCCCCAGGGAGCCTGCTAAACATGCAGGTCCCAGGGGCCTTCCAGCCTTCCCAGGTGCACCCAGGGGACCCTGAGGCAGGTGGTTCCTAGAGGGAGAAAGACCTGGTTTATGGTAAGAATGAGAAAGGGTCATGTTTCAGTTGAGATGAAAGCAAACCCTTGACTCCCAGTGACTTCCCAGAAATGAGGGAAAAAGTGATGGTGGTGGAGGGGAGGGAGGGGTGTCAGGTGGGACAGTGAGGGGCTGCATTTAAGGCACTGAGGGATAGGGGATTAAAGTTAAAAAGTGATGCACAGCCATTGAGCATCAGTATCTGGTGTGTGTGGTACCCAGCACAATTGCCTTCGTCTTCACCATCATCTCGGGCTCCCCCTTGCCCAACACTCCAGTCAACACGTGGCTTCCCAAACACACCTCGCTGAGGCTTTGCATATCTTCCTCCTTCCATTTGAATGCCCTGTCTTCTTTCTTCACTGTCTAACTCTCGGTCAGGCTTAAAGACCCTGCCCAGGTGTGATTGCCTCCAGAACAGTGCTTCCCAGACTAAATGTGCATATGAATCAGTCAGGGATCTTGTTTATTTTTATTTTATTTTATTTTATTTTTTTTAGGGATCTTGTTTAAATGCAGATTCTGGTCCAGCAGGTCTGAGTTTGGGTCTCAGTTCTGCCTAAGATGCTGTTAGTCTTTGGGCCACACCTTGGATAGCGAGAGCCTAAGAAGCCTTCCCTGGGTTTGGTGTCGTGATGGTTTGCATTATTGTTCATCAAGTGTTTGCTCCCCTCTCCCTCCCACTGTCAGTGGAATATACTTCCCCACCTCACTGGTATTGGACATGGCCATGGGACTTGCCTTGGCTAATGGTGTGTGGCTGCCATGACTTGAATGAAGAGTTGAAATGGGCTTGCTCTCTTGCACTTCTGTTGTGCTGGTCCCCAAATAATGACAGACATGTGGAGAATTACATCAGCTCTTGTGGCCCTCACAGCCCCATGGTTTGAAGCAGAGCTACCCCAACTGAGTATGATAATAATCACTTATTGTTGTGTACTTCTGAGTTGGGGGGTGGTTTGTTATGCAGCAATAGCTGACTGATACAGTGCTTTTCTCTGTGCATTTATTGACCATCTATGCTTACCTCACCACCATACTTCCTAATCAATATTATAATGACTACTTTACTTCTCTAAAATATTCCCCAGACTATGTGTCCAGAATAGGAAGAAATTATATTCATCTTGTTCACTTAACCTAAAATTCTACTTGGAATGTGGCAGGAGCTTATTAAGCGTTTATTAGATGGATGGATGGATGAATGGATGAATGAATGAATGAGTGTAGCTTACCCCAATTCCTATGCTGTCCTTGGATCCTCCCAACTCTATTTTCCTTTTTTTAAAAAATTAATCTAACTTGAGCCAGAGTCAATTTTTTATTATCTGCCCAAACCAAACACAATAAACAAACTTGAACTGATACACTTGGTTTCAGCACTTCCCCTCACTTTGGCTTGTTTCATACTTACAACAGATAAGTGAAGTATCATTTCTTCCCCTTGCCAATAGCTTGCTCTGGCTGCTCAACTAGCAGGTGGCCCTGTGGGGACTTTTACCTGTATCTCGAGCTCCTGGCCCAGGGTCTGCCTCCCTCCCCAGGAGGTCCTGCCCCACCCTGAAGTGACCGGGGATCTTTATTTGGGAAGGTATGAGTAGGTTTTCAGCCTAGTCCTCTCTCCAATGGAGAGTCCTGGGGTGCAGGAGAATAGAGTGTTATCTCAGTATGGCTGGGAAAACATTAATGAAAAATGAACCATCAGTGAAATTAATTTCAAAGATTTATGCATTCTCAGTGACTAACAAGCCTGCACCTGTTCATTTGACACTCTTTAACAGCTTCCCCAACCCCCCCTTCCCGCCCTCTTAAAATTCTCCTTCTTCCCTGAAGGCACCTGGTTGGTGCATTGAGCAGTTAAATAAATGTACAGTGGTATAGAGACACGACTTGTTAATTAAATATGCTGCTTTGCCTCTTCAAAGAAGAGAGTAACTGGTTGGATTTTATGTGCCAGGTGAAAGGGCCCTGGTGCAATGGGACGAGAAGAGACATTCATTAGCTTTCCCACTGAGCTCCCTCCACCTTCCCACACGAGGTCGTCTTCTCTCCTGCCCCGCCCCCCCCCATCTCAGGTGAGAGGGTCACCCTTTCCCCTTTCTGCCCTATCCCATCCATCCATTTTCACTGGCTCCAGCATTTTTCTTCCCAAGCCACTGATCTTAAATCTTGTCATCCTTTCCTTTTGCACGTTGAGACTGCCTCGATGGGCCTGTTCTGGTTGGCAGCCCTCAGAGCTTGGAAGCTTGCCAGCTGGACTGTTTGTCCCCAAAGCTACAGAGAAATCCACAATCTGGATCTGTGAAGACGTGGCTCTCTCCTGGTTTGCTGGCCAGCCTCTTCTCTATGCTTCACCCTCTTTCACCCTGTGTGCAACTGCAACATAAAAGTACTTACAGATCTGAGACTATGCTAGATGCTTTCTCATCTTTTAACCTTTGTGTGTCCTTTTATTGCCTGGGATATATTTTCCATCTCCCTCCTTTTTTTTTTTTTTTAATTTTTAACTTCTCTATTGAGTTGTAACATACATACGGTAAAGTGTGTGAAGTGCATGAATCTTAGTATGTAGCTTGATGCGTTTTCATATGTGTTAAAATATTAGTTAAGATATTAATTATGGGAACTTATTTGAGCAGTTTATGATTCATGAATCAGACAGCATCCAAACCACCAGAAAAGGAGTTCCACTGAAGGAGTGGAGAGGTGAAGTTTATACAGGGCAAACGCAGATGCAAGCGAGGACATGTTTTGATTGGCTGATATTAAGTTTCCCTTTTACAGAGGGAGTCTTCAATGGGGGGAGCAGATAGACAAGGATTCGCTTGTCCATTCTGATGAGCTGTCTCTACTGGATGGAAACTGGTTTATTACCAGGTGTTGCTTATTTGCATTTCTGTAAGGTACATTCCTTGGTTCCATTTTCTTGGAAAGCCTCTGCAGGGCAATTGTTTTTGTTTTCTGGAAAATACTTTCTTAGAAAGGGGTTCCTCCCAGCAATGCCCAGTGTAGGAGGCCATTTGATTTTACTTAACATATGTATATACCTGTGCAGCCACCATCCAGGTCAAGTTATGGAATATTTCTCTCTTCCCAAGAAAGTTCCCTTGTGTTCTGTCCCATCCAATGCCCTCTTCCTCAGAAATAACCACAATTCTGACTTCTGTCACCATCAATTAGTCATTCTTGTTCTTGAACATCATATAAATGGGATCATATAAGTGTATTCTGCAGTAGTTTGGCTTCATTCATCCTGTGTCTGTAAAATTAATCCCTGTGCTGCATTCTTTTTGTGATGTGTGGCTTTCCATTGCAAGACTCCACCAAAATTTATTTATTCATTTTTCTGTTGATGGACATTTGGATTATTCCCCAGTGTTTAGCTCTAACCAATGGAGCTGCTATAAACATTCTCATGCATGTCTTTTGGTGGACATGCGGATGCATTTTTATGGGATGTAAATTCAGGAGTGGAATAGGGTTATAGGGTAGGTGTTTAACCTTGTAAGAAATTTATAAACAGTTTTCCAAAGCGCTTGTACCACTTTAGACTCCCACCAGCAGTGTATGAGAGTTCCAGTAGCTCCACATTTTTGCCAACACTTGGCAATGTTCGTCTTTTTAGTCCTAGCCATTCTTGTGGGTAGTGATCCTCCCTCTCTGTGAACGGCTTTTTCATACTCATGCTTCAGGGGTCAGCTAGATTGCATGTCCTGCAGGAGCCCTACTCTAGCTTCTCTTAGGCCCCAAACCTAGAAGCCATCTTTGGTTTCCCTCTCTTTTCTTGTGATCCAAAGCCAGTCCATTAGCAAAACTTTTAGGTCTTCCTACAACAAAATATATCTGGAATGTCACTATTCACCACCTTTACTGCTACCACTATAGCCAAACTACCCTTATTTTCTACTGGGTTATGTAATGGCCTTTGACTATTCACCCTGTCACAAAATATACTTTTAATAAATATTCATCATCATCATTATTAGCACTTACGTGATGCTCAGGCCTGCTGAAGGCTTTCCAGGAGACCAAAGAAGGCATTTTCCGGAAGACTGTTAGAACTCAGATATTTAACCTCTGTGAGTCGGAAGCCACAGCCCTGCCCCCGTCAAGCTTCCAACGGTGGAGAGAGACTGCGGCACACTGATCTCATTTCTGGGTCTTTTAGATTTGAACTGGCTGAGGCTTGAGGCAGCAATGAGGACTTAGGTTTCAATATATTCAGAAAAGTCCCAGAGGCTTTTGGCATCATCTGTCAAAGGTCAGCATCAGGACGTGGGGCTTTACTGATACACGTTGGTTTCTGTTGTGGGCAAGGACTCTTCTAGCAGTTCCATCCTCTTCCGGGACCTAGAAGTAATCTGGAAAAGACAAAAAACCAAAACCAGTTTGAAGTAGTTTTGGAAATGTTGTTGTCTCTATGAAGTCAAGTCACTTGACTGGTGAGAGCAAAGTGAACCCCGAGTTTGCCTGAAGGGGCAGCTTTTGGCCCAGGTCTCTGTAAACCACAGGACCCCCTTTTCCCACATAGAGAGGGAACGAGAACCATACTCTCAGGACTCTTTCTGACACTGTGGTTAATGTCAACTCCAGATGTTTTCCTTCTTTCTCTCTCAGACTTTCTAAAGCCAAGCTCTTCTTTGAAGATCCCAAGGTGTTTAACCTTTATACACCAAGGAGGATTCTGGGTCCATAGGGCTGCTAAGGTGTATGTGCAGGAAAGAGCGGTTGTCCTCAGATCATTAGCTAGACTCGCGGAAGGAACAAAAGGAAAGTCTATACACCAATGTCTGGGCCTGCAGACCAGATTTGCCTAGAACCCTAGCAGTGAGTGGAGAATGACTGAGAACTGTAAAATATTGCTGTTGACCTGCAGGGATAATTTTTACTCTTTAAGAATATTAAGCTTCTATAATTTTAATATAGGCTTCAGCCTTTCCACCTGGTGGGAAGTGAAACCTAGCACTGTGCCGCAGTATGTGTGAAAAGATGAAAGAAAGGTTGGGAAGGCAGGTAGGCAGGCAAGAGCCCAGGATGGTCCCACTGTTTCTTGTCTCGTTTTCTGAGACTGTGTTCACATGGGGAGCTATAAGCAGCAGGGGAGGACTGACAGCTCATTGCTGGATGGTTTTCCCGTGCAAATATCCATCCTGCATAGAGCCACTGTCCCGTACCTAGATGTGCACTAGTCAAGCTCCTCCTGGCTTGGAGGCAGTGCACGGATGAGATCAGCTCCAGAGGTCCCCAGGGGGTGGGGTGCTATCTGGTGCTGGACACCCTTCCTCGAGAAGCACCAGTCTGGTCCCTGCGGTGGGAGAGACTCCAGGGAGAAGGAGTGTAGCCTGGTGGCTAGGAGTGTAGGCTCTAGAACCAGCCTGCACGAGTCCAAATCCCAGCTCTACCACAGACCAGCTGAGCCTTAGGGAAACTACTCACCCTCTCTGGGCTTTATAGTCTTCATCTGCAAAACGGATGATAGGAATAACAGGACCTGTGTGACAGGGTGGTCGTGGGCCCGAAAGATGCTGACATGCATCAGAACCATGCCTGGCATGGAGGAAGCGCTGTGTAAGCTTCTGCTACTGTTATTAAACTGGTTTCAATCCTAGTTCCAAAATTTACTAGCTGCATGAACTTGGGCAAGTCTCAGAGCCTCAGTTTCCTCTTCTGAAAAGAGGGAATAATCATATGATCTCTTAGGCTTGTGGTAACGAAAATAAGAATAACGTAATCAAGGAGTGCACAGGAGGTGCCCAAACACAAAAGTAGGTTGAGCTCTATAAATGTGTTTAAAGGCACATGCTTCAAACCAGAAATGCCTTTTTCAGCAGAAACCATGCTCCAGTGGACTGCTGGTGTCCCAAGATAGCCCGTTACATTCTGTTTTTAAGGTTTGGAACATTTTCATTACGAAATATTCCAAGCCTTCAGAAAAATACAGGAAATAATATGACACCCATGTACCCACCCTCTGGAGTTAACAGATGTTAACATTTTGTCATATTTGCTTCAGATCCCTCCTTTACAAGGGAAAGAAAATATTATAGATCCAGCTAGGACAGAATTTTTGAATTAAGAATGTAGCTGAATTCTGGTTCTGATAAGTGACCCAGAATTCAGATATGAACAAGTGAGTTCTTTGGCTTCTGCGAGCTCTTGGTCCAGGGAGGGAGGCAGGCTCACGAACAGATGATCATGGCACAATGTGACAAGTGCCACTGCGGGGGAGTGTGCGAGAGGCAATGTTGTAGTAGGGGGTGGGGGAGGTCAGAGAAAGCTTGCTGCAGGAAGTGACATATGAGTTGCACCTTGAAAAACTGAGTAGAGTTTTGTTGGGTGGGTTAGGGGGGAGACTGGAGAGGGTATGTGAGCTGGGGTTATGGTTTGCAGAGTGGCACGTTGCCTGCCTGACTTCTTGAATTCTGAGATGCCTTCTGTACAAGTATGCTGTGGCTGCGTAACAAATGACCACAAACTGGGTGACTTAAGATGACAGAAATGGATTATCTCCCAGTTCTTAAGGCTAGAAGCTCCAAGACAAGGTGTTGATGGGTGTTATGGGATTGAATTGTTTCCCCCCAAAAGACATGTTCATATTCGAACCTCTGGTCCTAGGAGTGTGACCTCATTTGGAAATAGGGTCTTTGAACATGTGATTGGTCCAGATGAGGCCAGACAGGGTTAAGGTGGGTCCTGGTCCAATATGCCTGGTGTCCTTAGAAGAAGGGGAGAATTGGCCACAGACAGACAGACAGAGGGGAGAATGCCATGTGATGACTGAGGCAGAGATTGAACATCAAAGGTTGCCAGCAACCCACCAGAATCTAGGAAGAGGCAAGGAAGGATTGTCCTCTACAGATTTCGGACTTCTGGCCTCCAGAACTGGGAAAGAATTAATTTCTTTTGTGTTAAGCCACCCAGTTTGTGGCAGCCTGTTACAGCAGCCCAGGAAACTAAAATGGTAGAGTTGATTCCTTCCGGAGGCTCTCCATCCCGTGCGTCTCCTTGCTTCTGGTGGATGCTGGCACTCTTTGGTGCTCCTTGGCTTTGTAGATGTAGCTGTCCAATCTGCCTCCGTCTTCACACAGTGTCTCTTCCTTGTGTCTCTGTTCAAATCTCCCCCTTCTTATAACATCAGCCGTGTTGGGTTTAGGGTACACCCTAATATAGTACGGCTTCATCGCAACTTGATTACATCTGTGAAGACTCTTATTTCCAAAGAAGTCACCTTCACAGGTTCTGGATGGGCACAAATTTTGGGGGGCTCTATTTCACCCAGTACACCCCGTATTTCCATAGAGAACTCCCTGGCCCCATAAACCACAATGAAGACTAGTCCTCCCCAATTTCATGTTTCCTTTCTTGAAGGAAAGACTAGAAAGGGGATGGACTTTGGAGCAGTTTCAGGGACAGCCTGGTTAGCCTTTAATAACCTCGACAGGGGGTCCCAACCTTGGTGTCACCCTGTGATAGGGTGAGAAGTGGGAGATGACAGAAACTGTGATAGAAATATCAGAGAAAGAATATACCACAGATGGTTCCATCAGCATCAGACAGAAGAGAAGGTATGGCTTCCTCCAAGTGAGGCTGGCTGTGAATCTATTTATTTATTTATTTTATTTTTTCAGGAAGTACCAGAGATTGAACCCAGGACCTTGTACATGGGAAGCAGGTGCTCAACCACTACATCTGCTCCCCGGCTGTGAATCTCTTTGCAGAGGGAATGTTTTGTGTCCCAAGGCAGGAAATGGAGGCAGGTGGGCCATCACGGAAGACTGGCTTTCTGGCTCGGCCTGATTCCAGCAGGTCGAGGCTGCCTTCTCCCCTGTACCACCAGGAAGTCCGAGGGAGGCTGGAAGGAATTTTTGGAAGGAGAGGTTTGCTTTATGGCAGAGACAATGTAGTGCGGAAGGCTCAATTCCCCATCAGATGAGAAGGAAACATAGGAAGGGGTTCAGGGAATGCTGGCCTAGCTGTAGCTCTAATGAGCTGCTGGGAGAGGGGGCAGAGTGGGACAGAGCAGGGCACCACGGGGCTAGCCTTGATCATGAGCCAGGTTTCGGGCCTAGGGGCACAATTACTCCTCTGACTCCTGACTGCTGGCACCCCTTTTCCAAATGCCACCAGGAATTCAGAAGAGGTGGTGAGGAAGCGATGGTCCATGAAGGTCAAAGGGAGAGAGTAAGAGAGGGAAATGGACAAAAACCATAGGCAGAAACCAAAGGAGATGCGTAGACTTCAGAGTTTAAAATAATCACACATTTCAAGAAAGAAGCCACAACTGGTCACAGCCAAAATATCAAACAAAACTGACAGAGGGTGAGAAATATGTCTATCAACTAATGAAAACGACACCGTGGCTGGGTGAGTGAGCAGACAGGCAGCCGGGTAAAGAGGGTACAAGCGAGCCGCCGCTGGGTGACCAGGTTTGAAGCGTTCCCGGCGTCCCTTTTTCCCCCTTGCTTATCTTGTTGAGGGGAAATGTGTGTTGTACATTTAGAATAACAAATAAAAATGTGACTTGTTTCATAAAGCATGTGGTTAGTTTGCCATACTGTTGACAGCTCTATTACCTTGTCAACAGTTACAATGTTTTTCCTCTCTGGGAAGCTGTGATGGTGCCATTTCCCCATCACTACATGGAAAGTCAGAAAAATAAAAAGTTACTTGATAAAAGTCATGCAGCTGATAAGTGGTGGATCTGAGATTTGAACCCACCCAAACAGTGCCTCAAGGATCTCAAGGGATTCTTTCCCCCCAGTATGTCCCTGTCCATGCCTTGGGTAGGGATATATATTTGTATATATACATATACATATGTGTGTATATATTTTATGACTTGCTTCTGCTCTCCTCTAAATTTCACCATTTTACTTGTAGGCAGTGGGCAACCTTTGTTGTCCACCCATGTTTCAAGAGTGTGTGTTCTTGTTTTGGTTCTGCATTGATTTTTGAAATTAATTTTTATTTTTCATTTATTTTAAAATTTTATTTATTTTATTTCTCCCCTCCCCCTCCTGGTTGTTTGTGTTTGCTGTCTGCTCTCTGTGTTCGTTGTGTGCTTGTCTTCTTTTCTTTTTTTTTAGGAGGCACCGGGAACCAAACCTGGGACCCCCCATGTGGGAGGGAGGTGCCTAATGGCTTGAGCCACCTCTGCTCCTGCTTGTTGTGTATCTCATTGTGTTTCTTTGTTGTGTCTCTTCATTGCGTCATCTTGTTGCATCATCTCATTGTATCATCTTGTTGCATCAGCTCGCTGTCTTGCTTGTCTGCTTTAGGAGGCCCCGGGAACCAAACCCTGGACCTCCCATGTGGAAGGCAGGCACCCAACTGCTTGAGCCACTTCTGCTTCCCTGCATTGATTTTTTTTGAAAAAAGAAATTCTCACTGTGGATCCTGCCAAGCCAAGTTATGACATCAGCGGATTACTGGGCATGTTTGGGAGAAAGTCCAGTTGATGCAGTGTTTCCTGGGCATCTGCTGGCTGCCACTTGATTGAGCTATGGCCGACTCCTTTTTTTAGGAGGCTGCTTGATGAATATTCCAGATGTTAGAAAGACCCAATTTATAAAAATGGGCTCAGGAGGTGGCCTGAAAATAAACGAGAAGCAAGTGTGGGCAGATGGTTTCTGGAGGATTTATGGGTTCCAGACAGTGTGGGTGAAAGGAGTTAAGTTTTGGGGTGTTGGATTAAGCTTTCTGGAAATGCCAAAAACCCGAAGATGTCTGGGGAGAGCAGAGTGCCTGATATCAAGGCACTGCCTCATCCCCTCGTTTGCCCAGCACTTTTCAGTTGACAAAGACGTCCCTTTTGAGCTCTGCGACATCTCTGTGATATAAGCAGTTACGTATTTTACGTTCCACTCAAGGGGCAAGAAAACCAAAGACATAGAAAGTCGTAGGATGTTAGAAATTCTAGGAAGACAGGAAAGCCAAGAAAGAGGACGTGGTTGCTGGGGCACTTGTGGCAGAGCTAAGAGTTGAATCCCGGGCCCCTGAGTGTCTGGCTCCTCTTCACGCCCTAACCCTGGGCACTCCTTCCAGCCTGGGAGGGATGTCTTGGTCCTCAGCTGGACTTGCAGGGCAGACCCCTCCTCTGTCAGAGCAGAGCACCCCAGGGCTCCAGTGGCGGGCAGGGAGGTGGAGGGTTTGCACCACCGCACAGATGCTTCTCTCCTGCCCATGACGTCCTTCGTTTTCTCCTCACTATGCTCCTTCCACACCTCCTCACACCCCCGCCTCCACCTTACCAGCCCCCAGTGCCCCAACATGGGGTTCCACCCATGCTGGGCACGGTGTAAAGCTTATCATATCCATTTTAAACCTTACAGCAGCACCAAAGAGAAAGGGCCTGCTACTTCTAATTTGCAGGTGAGGAGACTGAGGCTTAGACAGAAGATGCTGTCCAAAGTCACTTGGTTGGATTTGAACCCAGATCTTTCTGAGTCCAAAACCACATTCTTTCTACTACACCCATCTACCCTTGGCAGAGAGCAAGAGACACTTCCTGTGAGACCTAGAAGCAAGAAGCACCTATTTTTTTGGGCCCATGAATAATGATTTCTCCTTTCCAGAGTGTGTGCATTCTTTCTCTTTCTGCATCTTTCTCTTCTTGCAATCACTTTCCAGCTGATAGCCAACAAGCCCACGCTCTTGGCTGGGCCCAGACTAGGCAAAAGTGCCAGGTGATTGATTATAAAGCATAATATGCTGGCCATCTGCACCATAATAATAGCAACGAATGGGCAGAAGACTATGAAAACCTTCAGAAATCTTTGCTGCATCCCCCCTCTCCTTTCCAGGAGCTGGAACATGCTGGAAATACTGCAGTATTAACCCTTTCAGGCCAGCAGGCAGGAGGGCTCTGGAAACCAGACCAGGAGGTGAGCCCCAGAGAACCTGTCTGCCCTGCTGTGATTCCTTGGGAACTTCTGCATTCCCACTGGGGTTTGGCCGAGCAGTGGAGGCAGGACAGAGAGAGCTGCACCTGCAAAGAGAGCCGGTGTTCGGATGATGCCTTCACGTCGATTGTCGCTCCCTGTCTGCTAATTGGGTAATAACTATGTGGATATCTGGATACATGTGTGGATCCATGTGTACCATCACTGCTTGCACCCGGCTCCGTGCTAGGCAATTCCCCTGTGTTATTTGCTTTAGTTCCTGCAATGTCTCTAAGAGGTAAGGCACGGTTATTGCCCTCCTTTTACAGAAGAGGAGCCCGAGGTGCAGAGATGCGAGGGGCCGCAGCAGGCCAGTGGGGGAGCCAGGACTCAAACCCAGGAAGTCTGCTGTAGAGCTTCATTTAACCGGAGAGGGACTGCGGCTTTAGGAGATGAAGAGCCTTCTCAAGACGGCGGTTTTCCGTCAGGGGTGATCTTGCCATCAACCCCTCCAGGGAACATTTGGCAATGTCAGAAGACATCTGGGTTGTCACAAGTGGGGAGAGGGGTGCTGCTGGTATCTAGTGGATGGAGGCCAGGAGTGCTTTAAACATCCTACAATGCGCAGGGTGGCCCCCACGGCAAAGGCTTTTCCAGACCCCAATGTCAGTGCCGAGGCCGAGAAACCCTGCCTTAAGGTCGTCTGCTTAGCGCCAAGCCAGGACCTGAATCCTGGACTCCAGACGCCTAGCACAGCGCCCATACCTCCACCCCAGGCTAAGGTGGTCGGTGATAACCCTTGGTTTGTGCCAATGGAGCTCACTGGATCTCCACCCAAGGGGCTCGCCATGCACCTCCCAGGTCGACTGTCTCCATCCCCCATGCTCCCCACTCCTCCGTGGATGTCTCTCGGTGTGGAGTCTGCTCATGACTCTGCCTCCATTCTCTGTTTATTCCGGAGTCTTCCTCCCTGGACAGCGTATCCTTGATAGTAGAGACTGGCATCATGATGATGTAGATGATGATGATGAGATGAGGGCGGCCACTACACGATGATCATTTCTGCCTGTTGGTGGGGGCAGAAGGCAGTGCCTGGAGTGAGGAAATAGGGCACACAGGGTGCCATCCAGGGAAAGCGCAGCCCTCCCGGCCCAGGAGCGCCCCCTGCTACCTGTGCCTTCCGCCCTCTGGTCTTCCTCTCCCATCATCAGACCAGCCAAGCCCCCTTTTGGCCCTGGTTCTAAGCCTGGGCACCCGGTGGTAGAGGAGCCCCTCACATCGCCCGGGGCTTAGGGGCTGGGAAGCAGCCTGTGCCAGCCTGGCTCAATTTCCCAGGCTCTGGGTGCAGGGGGTGGGGGTAGGTGCACAAGGAATCAAGGTGCCTCATGGTTCAGAAAGTTGGGGGGAAGCAAGGATCTTGGAGGGGGCTCCACTTCCGCACTCCAAGCCTCAGTTTACTCCTCTATAACATGAGGGATTGGACTCTGTGATTCAGAAGGTGCTGCCCCCTCTCCTGCCTGTTCTGCTCTGATGTTTTCATTTCAGCCTGGGTCCCCCCCATTCAATGCATGGGTCTCTGAGGACGAGTAATCATCAGACTGCAACTTGGATCCTTCTAGTGATGGGGACCTCACTACCTCTGGTGCAGCTGGTTCCATTGTTGTCCAGCAGAAGAGTTGCTGTTGTTGGCTACAGTAATAGTAATACTACCGTTTGCTGAATGCTGAGCAATTACATGTGTTACTGTCTTCAGGCCTCATGCTTTGTGGGAGGTGTCCCATTTTACAGACTTTGACGATGCGGCTGAGAAGGGTCAAGACGTGTACCTGTGATTGCACTGAGGAAATGGCAGAGCCAAGACCTCAGCCCCTGGTGGTCGGACTTCAAAGCCCTTGTGTTTTATTCAGCCAACTAACTTCAGGACCCAGGTGCCCCAATGCCAGCAGATGGAGGTAAGACAAGTCCCAGCGTCCTTGGGAGAATGGCCTCATCCTTGGCTGGTGGCAGTGGAAGGGCTGAGAAGACAAGGGCTTGGTGAGGTCCTACTAAGTCATCCTCACTGAGTGCCTACTGTGTGCCAGGCCCTGTGCTAAGCCCTCTGCAGGCTTTATTTCATTTAACTTCCCCAACGGCCTCCTGAGGTAGGTGCCATTATTTTTGTCCAGTGTGACATAGCATTTACGGCTGCTGTGATAAGTTACCATACACTTAGTGGGTTAAAACAACCCAGATTTATTCTCTTACAGTTCTGGAGCTCAGGAATCCAAAATGGTCTTATTGGGCTAAAATCCAGGTGTAGGCCAGGCTGTTTCCTTCTGGAAACTCGGGAGAGTCCATTCC